>JAUMHH010178528.1:0-15301 GCA_032359455.1 Chlamys rubida
TCCATGCGCTCGCCGCATATTCCAGATGTGGTCGTACTAATGCCTTGAACAGTTGCTTAAACATTGATTCATCTAAATATGTAAAGGATCTTCTTATGATACCAAGTACAGAATTTGCTTTATTTATAGAATTTTGCATATGTATTCGAAAGTCTAGTTTATCATCGACCGTTACACCTAAGTCTTTTTCACTGGTAATGTTCTCAAGTGTAATTTCTTCGCCATTCTGAGCCGTAAGATGGTAGCTCATATCGTCTCGGTCTGATCCTTTAATATGGAGCACTTTACATTTATTGGGATGAAATTTTAGTAACCAATCGTCTGACCATTTTACAGCTATATTTGGACCTAAACTAAGGTGTTCAGAGTAATTTTACATGTTTTAGTTGTTAAGATCGACTTTCGGTAAAAATGACACCCCAATGATCATATATATACGTATAATATAGGCTGTAACAAATTCTCATGTCCCTGTGACTGGAAACTGTCAAACCTCCAAACGTTTTGAAGACCCCGACGACTGTACTCGGTCAAGGTCATATCAACTCCAAGTACTATACTGTGTCAGGACATACGTCGGCTGAATTTCATCACCTACAGTCTTGGTGTAGACCGTTTTTGTCCGGGACAGACATGGCAACTGTAAGTATAGATGTATATATACGTATTGAGTGATCTCATTGTCATTATTTGTGAAGTAGCGGCATAACCAAGGACGCACGTGTAACAATCGAAGATACTGTGGTACTGTACTCGGCACTGTAATAAGTTTTGCGGATGATATTTGACACTGGGGTTCCTCTCATCTTGGAGGACGTAACCGCATCCTCCAAAGACAGAGGAGGAAAAAGAACCTCTCGTTAAACTAAGATATTTTGTGTACAGTGGTAGTCATATAATCACAGACCTGGGCCCTGTACTAGCTTCATCTGTCAATACACCTATAATATAATCTTATACATTGTAGTGTGTATTGACAGACAAGGCTAGTATACGTACCTGTGATATAATTAACGAGGTTGTTTCCTATTCAGGTAGCATGTGTTAAGTAAACGCTGTCATTTTTTTTACGGGATTTTAGTCGTTTCGGTACCTTGTCATTTCGTTATCTTCGATAATATGTGTCAATTCTTTTTTTAGAGACGATACATATGCTTAAAAAATCAGCGACACACATAACAAACAAAATCAAACGTCAGTCAAAATGCCAAAAAAAGTCTATATATTTATTTCTTAGTTAAAGGGTCATCACAACTTTTTTGAAATAACAAAACATCACATCCAAGTACCGAAACAACCCAGTAGTAACGATATGTTGGTACTGCCTTGGTACCCAACATATTGCAAAAAATAAGTATTTTGAAGTAACTAAGTACAGGACCTGAAATGGGAGTCGTACATAAACAGCATTATAGATTAAGAAAATAGGATTCACAAGAAAAAAAGTGAAAAATAAGTTTGAGGAGAGTTAAAGGGACAATTTAGTGAAGTAAGTTTTATTTATAACCTTGTCACAAAAAAATTCTTCATGATAATATAGTTTGATACTCCTTATGAACAATTCATGTTGAGAAATTGACAAAAGGCAATGTTTTCTTGGCGTTTTTAATCAGTAATAGAGAAATCCTTAACTGTACGGCCGTACGTTTTAGCGGCAGCTGTCGGTAAATTTCTAGCCAACAAAAATGTCTTTACAGCCGAGAAGAGAAGGTAAATCCTGGCTTTATTCACCTAGCCTCTCTGGAATACAAGTACATGTATTTAGTCTGAATCAAAATTACCTTCAAACAGCATATCAAACATCGTTATAAATTAATCTATTTTTCGTTTAAACCTATTGATATCGTAATTGAAATTCTCCCTGCAGCACCCTCTCAGTGCGTGCATGCTCTAATTGAACCTGTTTGTTTTTATTCAAATCCAACTGTGAACAGAAATATCTGATTAGAGGTATATTCATGATACTTATAATTCTTGCTTGCGATGTATCGTGTAAATTCAAAGCTATAAGAATGCGTTCTGTGTGAACTCAGACTCATAACTGACACTGTGTTGTCAGTTGACAACGTAGTGCTGTTCTTTTATACTTCTCACTAAAAGGACTGGATATTGCGCTATTTCGGTCGTAGCTATTTTTATCATTGGCTTTTCCAAAAGATGAAACTGGACGTTGGCTTCAGGTCATGTCATTATCAACTTCCTAAACGTTCGTAAGGATATACATGTTCAGGTTGTCATTTGACTAAGTAGCCCCTTTATTACATTTGACCCTTGTAACATTGTGAAATTTATGAAGGTTATTCATTTCTAAAACTCAAAAGCCATTCATTTGAGCATGCTAACGGCCAAATATCATCACCCTAGGACTTTTGATTGTTGAGAGAAGTCATTTATAATATTTTCTTTCAATGCATTTGACCCCTATGACTTTGATTATGGGTGAAGGCCTTCCATTTCAATACACATGATAGCCCTTCACCCAGCAAGCTACTGGACAAAACAACAAACCTAGGTGTTTCGGTTATTTAGAAAAAGTTGCTTTACAAATTTTTAACACATTTGACCCATGTGATAACGAATTCAGGGAAAAGTCATTCACTTGAACAAACTTGATAGCTTTTTATCTTAGTTTGCTACTGGCTAAATATTATCTTCCCTGGCTCTTTGGTTCAAAGGTGCTTGAAAGGTCTTTTAAACACATTTAAACCCTATGACCATAACAATGAGGCTACCAACTTTGCAATCATGACTCTAGGCTTCTCAGTACTTCAGAAGACATTTTTGTCTTATTGACCGACACTAATGACATTATATACAAGTGAAAGTCATTCATTTGAACAAACTTCATAGCCCTAAATATAAGCAAGTTATTGGCCAAACATCATGACTCTAGGCCTTGTGATCTTCAGAAAAAGTTGATTGAAGTTTTTGACATATTTGACCCCTCTGACCTTGAATATAGGTCAAGGTCATTTTATGCCATTTTGTTCTTTAGAAGAAGTCTTTTGAAGTTCTGGACAACTTTGACACCTGTAACCTTGAATACAGGTCCAAGTCACTTCTAATTACAAACTTTGTTTTGCGGTCTATCCCAGAAAGATGTCAGCGTATTATTATGATTCTACATATTTCTGTTCTTCAGAAGAAGTTGTTTGAAGTTTTTGACATGTTTGACCTATGGGACCTCAAACAAAGTTTGATGTAATTTTCATTTGGAACTTTTTTCCCAGCAATCTTCCAGCCAAATACTAAGATTCTATGCCTTACAGTTCTTTAGAAGAAGTCATTTGTAGCTTTGGACATTTTCATTGGAAAACTTTGTTGCATTTGATCCAAGTAAGCTACCATCAAAATGTTATGATTCTATCCGTTTCCATTCTTCATAAGAAGTGGTTTGAAGTTTTTGATATATTTGACCCCAGAGTCCTTGAAAGTAGGTCAAGGTTATTTTCATTCTTAAGTTTTGTTTGGCACCATCCTAGGAGGCTACCAGCCATATATAATGATTCTATGCCTTTTGGTTCTTCAGATGAATCTGTTTGAAGTTTTGATCTATTTGATCCCTGTGATCTTTCAGGCTTTACCAAAGGAAGCCACTGGCCAAATATCTTGACTCCTAGGCCTTTCCATTCTTCAAAAGAAGTCATTTGAAAAAAACTTTGACAGATGCCACATCAGGGCATAAGAGCTAATAATGAAGTCCCCTTTAAGCGAATTGAACTTTGATCAATTTCCCTAATTAGGCCCGGCCCTCTTCCCCCTAAGTTGGGGGACACACCTTCTATTTATACAAAGGTTAGTCCCCTGGCCCAAGGATTCCCCATAGGAAATTAACTTTTTTTCCCCACATTCCACAATTGGTGACCAATTCCATGAAGCCTGCTTACCCTGGGATCCCAGACAGGAAAGCTCAACCTATTATCAGTTTGAAGGGGCTTCAGTAAGATTGGTTGAGGCCAGTCCCTGAAATACACAATAGGTCATCAAAACATTGGCCAGAAATACACAATAGGTCATCAAAACATTGGCCAGAAATACACAATAGGTCATCAAAACATTGGCCAGAAACTCACCAAGGTTTGCACATAAATATGTCAAAGACAAATGTTAAACAATTTAAAAAACAATTATGCATTATTTTCCTCTAATTTACAAAGTGGTGGTAATCAAAAAGATTTCTCAAGAGTTTAGTCTTATTAACAAATAACATGGCAGTGTATGAAACTGTCCAAAGACAATATCTGTGACAAAATGACACCATCAGTGTGAAGTGACCATCACTGAAATGGTATTGTTTAGAAATTACAAGTTTAAAAGAGAAGGGATGTTTTAAAGATTTTCCTTCAACTGGATATGAATTCATTTGTACTTTTTTATATTGTGGCCAATGTCCATGATTTGAATATTTGGAATGTGATGAAACTGACCATTTGTAGAAGACCATGAAAAACTTGTGAAGCAGTGTAGCCGGGGCAGCGTAAGGGTAAAGCTGACACACTCGTGCAACCAACATGGCCCATGACACTCCACCAAGAAATCCTAGTGAATTGGAGTAGATACCTCTCTCTGCAAGTAAAACCTTGACCTTAAAAACATTTTAAAATCTATATTGCATATATACACAGCACACTTATAACCACAGGAGAATGCAAATTTGAGCGAAATCAAAACATATGTGAATTTCGACTAATCATGTAGAAGCCAGTATACGACTAACATCTTGTCAGATCAGACACAGTTAAGTTCACAGTGCGAAAATACACTTACATACTGATTAGTGAAATCGAACAATAACTGCATTTCGACCAATCAGAAGCCAACATACAGTAGCCATTCTGTCAAATAATAAAATGAATGTCATGGTTGAGTTTGCAGTGCCAAAATACATGTACATACCAAATTTGACTGAAATTGAACAATAACTGAATTAAGACCAATCAGAAGCCAATATACAGTGGCCATTTTGTCAAATCAGGAAACAGAAGTCCCGGTTGAGCTTGTAGTGCCAAGATACATCTATATACCAAATGTGAGCTAAATTTAACAATATCCTCATTTAGATTACCGTAATCAGAAGCCAATATTTATATACGACAACCAACTTGTAAAATCAGAAAATGGATGCCGCAGTTGAGTTCGCAATGCTAAAATACACTTACCGGTACATGCCGATTTTTAGTGAAATCTAACAGTAACTGAATTTCGACCAATCAGAACCCAATATACAACAGCCATTTTGTCAAATCAGAAAACGGATGTTGCGGCTAAGTTCCCAGTGCCAAAATACATGTACTTACCAATTTGATTTAAATCGAACAATAACTGATTTTCTACCAATCAGAAGCCAGTATAAGGTGGCCATTTTGTCAAATCAGAAAATGGATGTTGTGGCTGAGTTGGCAGTCACAAAATGCACATACATATAAAATTTCAGGGAAATTGAACAATATCTGAATTTCGGCCAATCAGAAGCCAATTTCTTTACTGTGGCCATTTTGTTGTCTGATTCCGTTGATGGTAATGATCATCCAAACATACATTCTTAGTTTGATTAGTCTTACACTTAAAATGTTTGAGATACAGCATATAACACAGCTAAACGCAAAAACTTAACATTGATGAAGATGCCGTCAAAGTCAATCGACCGCGAAATGTAGGCCACATTCAGCAACTGATGCATGGATTAAGATGAAGTATCTAAGACGCATGTATGGTCCAAGTTTGGTTGGTCTAGCATTTTTACTTTTTGAGAAACAGAGCTAAACGAAAAAAACTTAATGTTTATGCCGGTGTTGCAGCCAGAGAATTAACACCCATGTCCCGCCTCCTCGACATCCGTTGCAGGCAAGACAAAAACTGCACTAAATCCTAACCATTTAGCACCGACAGAACACTGACCTCCGTCAGTGAGACGAAACCTGCATGGGTGGAGTCATGTAGGCGGTAAACACGTCAACCAACCAACCATGCTAGGTACCATCTGATTTAAAGACTGCCAGTATTTCTCAAATAACAAGAAAAAAGTTTGCCCCGAATATATTTTAAGTATTTAACGGGTTTTTACTGTAAAACACTTAAGCACACTGTTTTCTCTAATATCATGAACCATGGAGAGGAGGACAAAACATGTCATACCTTCTCCAGCAGGGCTTTAAAGAAATGACAATTAGCTGCTGAAAAATATATTGATGACATCGTTATCAAAACATATGTGCTTGTGACTGATTTTAGCATCCCTATCCCACTTCACTTTGGTTTTATTGTAAAATACAGCAACCTCCTCTTATTTTCGTTTTGAATATAACTGTAGCACAGTCAGTTAGCCAAAGGTATTTCGCCTGACCATGTACATGTAGCCGAGTCGGTTACAGAGATTGTGTAACAATCTGAGGTCCTGAGTTCGAAGGACGGTCTATCCCAGCTTACTTTTAAAAACTCAGAACACTGATGTTGATTATGTTTTTGTTTATTCAGCAATAAATGATTTTAGGTATGGTTGTTTCCCGGAAATTAATTTATCAAAGCTATAGGCAAAGGCAAAGGCAAAGGCAAATTCCAATGTGTGTTTACAGCTTTTTGCAGAAGTACAAGGATCTTTAAAGAAAAAGCATTTGGCAAGATCAGTCACCATTTTTAAAAATTCATTAATATGAAAACATATAATTGATCAAAAAAAATCACAAGGGAAATGTGGGGCAATGACATATTCTGTTAAATCCGGAGTTCTTCAGGGACCTGTTTTTGCCCCAACTTTATTTTTTTATTCTTCATTAACAATATCGTCGTAACATGGAAATTCATTCGCAATACCCTCTGCAGATGATGTCTTAATGTATCTATATTAGAAGGACAAACACGGAAGTGAAATTTTGTTAAGAATCCCGTACCTCATCCAAAAAACTTTAACTGAGGTTTTGAAACTTTCTTTTCCGGCATGATTATAGTTCTGATAAACTATTTATGAAAAGAAAAATACCTTGCAGGACTTGAATGAGAAAACATAAAGATTAAATGAACGAAATACCATCAACAACGGTTTGACATTGGTTTGAGTGCAAAAAACCCGGCGGATATACCAGGATTCATTATATTATCGCTGTAACCGATTGAGCTAACTGGTCAGAAATGTGCTACATTTATGTACAAATAGAAGTGTAATTCAAAATGGCGCACAGTCTTGTTTCTAAGCGTAGCGTCATCAGAAAATGGTTCTAAAGATAACACTTTATAAAATGTCATAAATAGAAAATTTAATGTTTTTGCCGTTTAATATAATCAAAAGTTCGCTAGTATGACAGAATACATTCGTGAAAAATATCAGAATAATGCCATACTCGTAAAATATTATGTTTGGTATTCAACCGGAAACCATTAATTATTGGTTATTTTCTCCATTTCCTGTTTTCAGCTCTGGTTCTTTTGACTACAGTGCATATGTATCTGTAAATAAATATAATTTATATGGTTTCACTTCGTTTTATTTGGTAATTGTACTTTTGAGCCGACTTTACCATTAATCCAGTTATCCCGCTATCCAGCCAGCGGTTTAGGAAACAAATACACATTATTTTCCTAAATGTGTGTTCCCGGATAACCAAGTCACTTTTGATGGAATTGAAGTGACTAGATTACCGACGCCAGACTGCACTTGTTTTTGTATCTACAACAGGGAAAAGATGTCACCCCGATAACCGCAAAAAGACCAGGTGATACGAACAGTCAAAAAGAAATTCCGATATTAATGGAAAATGATTCTAAACGTCGATTAGCTACACCAGAGAAGAAAAAAGCATCTGTCAGAAGTACCGTTTTTATGATTAGAGAAATTTTATTTATGTTTTGATGGATGTGTCTGGAAGCCTGATCCTATTTCTGTCCCAGACAACAGCGTACGTTGCCTGTCAATACACTAATGTCTCGTTCATGTACCATCAAACGCCGCGATACTTTCTTTTGCCCTCATTCCATAAAACCAACGACCACCTGACATTATCAAATATAAATTGTGTCACCGTATTTCTTTTATTTAATGCATATTATTATATTATGGGTGATATAAGTCTCTCCCTCCACCTGTCTAAAGATAAATCTGTCCTAGCTTTACATGTATCATCCGAGTTTAATGTTTCTACGGAGAAGTATAAAAAAATATCACTTAGAGTAGAAACTATTTTGATTTTGTTCGGAGCACCTGGGCTTCTTCGTTTCAAGAGAGACAGAATTTGGCATATTTCTTGTTTTTGTCCAAATAGTATAACTTGACATGAGGTGCTTAAAAAATTTGGATTTATTTTTGTATAAAAAACAACAACCTCGGTGAAATAGGCAATGCTAACGGTGAGAAACATCTAGTTTGCAGACATTTTCATTCATATTACTGTGAAAGTAATGCCAACCCAACTTTTTAACCCTTTATACAAATGTTCATAGTTTTTCATATTCAACCATCTTCATGATGAACAGGCTGTTTTGTTTGTTTGCTATTTCGAAAAGTTCCATCCTTAATCCCACGTAACCACTACCTTACATCATTAATGGGACAAACCTATGCTAAACGCACGTCTCGTGGTGCAGATTATGGTTGACGCTAGCTAACAAAGATTTTATGTTCATTCGATCCAATTTATATTCTCTCCGTACCTATTTATTGACAATGCGGGATTTTATCCAATCGAATTAAAATAAGATTTTCGCATCGCTCCGATTTTTTGTTATGTCACGTGGAAGATCTAATAACATCCCATTAAGGGTCACGTTTACCATTTTTTCTGTAAGTGACGATGTAATGATATCGGAACACACTTGTCACTCTTAAAACCCGAAAGGTGCCAAATGTGTATTGCTGTTCAAAATGGCGGCACCCATGACATCGCGCCGAGTGTTTTACAAGGAAATATTTGTGACATTTGTGGGGTGTATTTCGAGACAAGAAAAACTGACTGAACTCATGAGGTGGTTAAAACGATGAACACCTTGATACTAGAATAAACCGATTACCGGCCTCACGACACACCATCCGTTACGTGATATGATCGAAGGGAAACTTTGACTTAACCGAAGTTTGTAAGAAAGCTGCTCTCGAATTGGTCAGAAGCAAGAATATCTCGCTTTTTCATTGGCTTGTTATAGATTAAGTTGAGGTTGATGACGTGACCCCAGATAGAATATGTTTTGCTAAATCTTCCTCGCTATATATCATTAAACGGGAGCGATGCGAAGATCTTATAATTTGAATAAGATTTGACTTTTATTCTGTTTCATTCAGATCAAGTTCTAATCACTTTTCACTGGTACGGTTCCATAGTAATATTCGCAAGGGTTTTACAGTTAAGCACAAACTCCATTTAAGATATATTATGATACCTCATCTTTATAACAGCCTGATTGATTGGATGATACAGGTCATATGACGATGCAATATCATGTCGCCCTTATGCGCTCAAATTTCTCAAATCATGCTTCTCTTATTCGAAACCTCCCGAGAGAAATCAGTAAGGGCCACCACAACCTAGCTAGTTCCGAATGACGAACGCAGACGACAACAATGGTGCGTCAACCTGATCATCTCTAATAGTGTGTTATTGTTTTTTTAAAAAATTATATTTAGAGATGTATTGCCCTTCATGTAGGGAAACATGATTCTTTGTTTTTCCTAGGTTATCATGTTTTTTTCGCCCTCGTGAAACATACTTCACCTCAGGGAAACAATGAATCGTGTTTCGCTACAGTAAGGGCAATACATGTATACAATACTTACAGTAACCGTCTCTTCCGAAAAAAGGTGGACAGACTCAGCTCTATTTATATTAACAATATCGGCTGTACTATGTCATATGTCTGTAACGTAGATATATTTATTTATATATATATATACTGTGATGTATCCTAGCCTTGAAGTGGTTGACGAAATTAGATGAAACATTTTCAAAACGAAATAGTTGGTGCCGCAGCTACTTAGCTTTTCCTATGCCCTGAGAAACAGTCAAACGTTTCGTAA
Source organism: Chlamys rubida (assembly GCA_032359455.1). Classification (NCBI taxonomy): domain Eukaryota; kingdom Metazoa; phylum Mollusca; class Bivalvia; order Pectinida; family Pectinidae; genus Chlamys; species Chlamys rubida. The sequence continues at coordinate 9,998 of JAUMHH010178528.1, forward strand.
TTATTACCGGGAAAATTCCAATATCCAAAGGCCAATCCCACGCAATATCTCTTGAACATCGAATCCAGACGACATTGTTTACAATAGAAATGTCTGATGTATTTGAGTAGTCCTCGGACATGCCTTAGTAATTATTGGAGACGCAGACGCAATGTAGCCTCCGGGACCTCTCTTGATACACCGTACAAATTCAACAGATGCTTAAAGTTATCGACTTAGAACGTCAATTAAGACAGGGGAAGTAAAATGACCTACTATGCAATAAAATGACTGTAACTGAATGCACAGCTTCAAGGAATTTTAATCTATCGCATCGAATTTGAAATATGAACGCAAGCATTCTAATCGACAGTGAAATGAAAATGTCTGCCGTTCTGGTGTATATGGGTTCAGAAGATACATTGGCATTTAAAGTACTGCAGACGCGTGTAGCCAAAGGGGTATCATATTGTCTTTGCAAATTACAAGCAAGATATTTTTATCCTAGCAATAGGAGATATGTTTTGAACATTCCTCGATTTGCAATATAGAATAATCCTTTACTCAGCGAAATAGCTGTTTGCTGAATGTTTCCGTCCATTTCCATACACGTGTAAGCAATAAAAGAAGTTAGAAACACATTTCCACCTTATAAAGATCAGCCCGTGCATTGAAATGAACTTCAGAGTAGATAACTGTTTTATATCTGTCCCTTTGATAATTGCTGCATTTTCCAATTTCTTAATATATTGTGACTTGCTTGCATAATTCAATAAAAATTGATGCAGATATGCAAGCAAGTCACAACATATTGAAAAGCAATTGCTGTTTTGTTAAATATTTATTCATATTTAACTCGTTCAACTGTAGGGATAGCATGCTCAGACAGAGAAAAGAAAATGCTCTGCTCATTACTGCGACAACTTTAACGTACGGGCATTGGTTTCCCCGAGGACCACTTTGCTTGAGGGTATTCCATTCAAACATATGGTATTTCATTATCCTGATAAAAAATCAACAGCACGCGCAGTTTGTCTAAATGATTTGGCCAGTGTTTCCGTGTAAATTACTCCCCTACCGGTTGGGAATATAGAGATGCATTCCAATCGTCAGTCAACAAGTTCGTCTTTCCCTTCGACAGGTTGTCTGGACATTTTGTCATCTACTCTGTCACCTACAATAGCAACTCGGTGTGCAAGTACCTATTGTGATGGCGAGGTCTCGTCTCTCAAAATATACAGAGTTGCGGCCCTTCAAATCCTTTGCTTTCTACGTGGCATATCTGATTTCCGGTGTAATCTACAATCGCCAAATTTTGTATGCGAGTACCTTTTCGTACTTTGTGTAGAGTTATGTCTCTTTATTAATTGTTTTGACTAGTTTTTTTTTTTTTTTTTGCTTAACGGCCCATCAAACAGCTAAGGTAATTTCAGGACGTGTCTCCATGTGTGTTGTGTAAGCGTACATGTGTGTATGTATGCTTGAGACAGGGTATGTGTGTGTAATTGCCTCCTTGTGATAGCGAAGATCTAATGCCGACTTTATAGTGCTATCTCACTGAAATACTATGCCGAAGGCACCCAACACGGTATTCTGTAGATAACAGCAGTTGTTTTCTTTTCTCAATCCTTGACCTGCGTAATTGTTTTGATACTTCATTTGATAGGAAGTGAAAAATATTAATTGCTCGCAATCAATCTTGTTAATTTGATGTGATGAATTTTGTTCTGTATAGGAATTTTTGATGTAGGAAAGGATTTCGTTCTGTATTTGGAAATTAATACAACGTCTCTCAGTGATGTATTCGACATCTTTCTGCTAAGTGATATTATGAACATATGTGTTGTGATATAACGTTGAGTAAGGTAGAAGCCTTCCGAATGATTCATTAAAAGGGACGATTGTTCGTAAGATTTGCCGAAAGAAATTAACGTCTTTATAATTATGTTACTTATCAAAACCATTGTACGTTGATATGAATAACGGTCAATTTGTTTCTCAAGAACAGATTATATTTTCAAGATATAGTTAACAAGCGTTCAACATCAAATTAATTAATCGTTAACAAATATGCTCTGTAGTATGGTAATTGTAGTGATTCGTTTTCAGCGAGCACCCTTTAGGGTGTTTTAATTAAAGGAGAAGCACACAAGCCCTGTCTAATTAGAGCTGATTGCGACCGACCTTGACCAGCGTCACGTGACATATCAATGTAGCGATTTAAAAATTGATCAGCTGCTCCCCCATTTTCTAGCCACCATTCACTGAATTCTCTACCGTTCTACATGTTTGATATTTCTATGTCACCTGTAGAAGGAGCGGGGAAAGCACGGTGAGACCAGGTTTGACACAGGGACCATCCGAACTCTAGACGGTAGCCCGAGTTTCCTCTGGCCCTGACACCAGACTTAGACATTTTGACATAAAAATGTCTGGTGTGGGGCCAGATTGCAATACTTTATGAAAACATCAAATTCTCCGACACCGTTTGGTGTCGGAAAGTTTTGAGGTGCTGACAACAAAAGTCGACTATGACACAAGATATAATACCTCACATATATCGATAAATGGAATGTTTATTGATCCAAATCCGCTCTTATTATCACCAACAGCTGCTAAGTTCCGTCAACAGATTCCTCGGTTAACAATCGTCCAAAACGCCATTTTTGTAGGTTATTGGAGGGAGTGACTAAACAACAAAAAGAGGTGGTCCGGAAATCTTCTAAACAAGAATGACATCTTCCGTTTGCGGTCCGGATGAGTGCGGCTTGTTGATAAGTCACTCCCATGACCTACAAAAATGGCGTTCGTTCAGGTGGGAAATTTTGAACGATAGTTAACCGAGGACAGGATAGTACAATGACGTATATGGTTACTGTTTCCGTCTGGCAACAAAAGTCAACTGCAATCCGTTCGGGAGTTTCCGTCAAGGTCGCGATATGATCGATCACCAATTCAATTTCTCCGGAATCTGACAGAATGACCCAAACGGTTTCCGATTGTAAACGTTATGCTTTTATCGAAATAGTTTGAGATTGTGTGTTTAATTAGCAAGTGAACAACATTATTCTATATTGGATAAGTGAGGTACACATCCTTTTAATTTAAAAATATGCACGTGTTCACAAATAAGATTTCGTAACATTGGTGTGGCTTGAATGTTATCCCTTTTAAGGATCCCTGCCCCACTGCACTGTGTCGTTTTGTATATACAGTTACCTCCCCTTAATTAAGTTTTTCAATATAACTGTAGCACGGTTGGTCCAGGACATTTCCGTTGACTAGTGTAGCTCGGTCAGTTAGAACAGCATTATAACAATGTGATGTCAAGGCTTTGAATCCTAGTCTAACTATGCTGATTCATGTTACACTCAGAACATTGTTGGTGATTACTTTATTGTTTATTTTTTTATCTCTTTTCAATTTATTTAGTCCCGCAAGGTAAACTTTCTTTTTCGAAAATAAGTTTTTACAGCTTTAGTTATACTAGAAAAATAAGTTTCGGATTCATAGTTTCAGTGTTTAGCAGTGGTACATGTACGAGGATCCTTACGAAAATCAAACTTTTGAAAGTAGACTGTAAAACTGTTGTTTTACGATTATTTGATCGAATTTACTTGGTTGGTGATGTACAGTAAGGAGCTTTAACTTTGTGCACAGTAAAAAAGAATGTAATTGAGGTTCCCAAACGAGGCTTATTGTTTTTGTTCTTCTTCTTTAACCTCGACATTTTCGTTTTTCTTCTTCTTTTTTTTATTTTTTTAAATTTTGTTTTTGTTTTTCTTCTTCTTTATTTTCTTCCGTTCAATGATTTCCGATGATTTTCGACAGGATGTTTGTGATTTTACCGACAGGATGTTTGTGAAACTCAACATGAGCATTGGCGGGCATGTGTAGATGTGTGCAACCTGTTTCATTTTCATTATCAGTCGTCAAATGTAACCGCAGTGGCAGTTACATTTGATTGAAACATTTATGGGTGTTAACCAAGGAGATGCCATCAGTACCTCGATATCTCCTAATTATTCTGACATTGCTAGCGTTTCCTGGTGCATCATTTGTAACTATAGGGAAGATTGGGGGACTTACTTACAATCAAAAATTGTAAATACTAGCTTGGCGTGTTCTAGCTTATTCAAACCAGGTATTGAAACTTTTTGCCTCGTTTTAAATATGCGATATGAAATAAAAACTGACTTAAGGATCTGTGTTCAGCTGAAATACGTTTTTCTTATATTCAGTTACCTCCCCTTGCTTCTTTTTGTATAACTGTAGCACAGTCTGACCAGGATACTCTCGTTGAATATGTATATGTAACCCAGTCGGTTAGATAAAAAATATTTATCAACAATCTGAAGTCAAGTTTTTTTTCCTAATGCACTGTTGTTGGGTTTTTTATTTTTTATTTCAACCTTCATCATTTTTTTCATAAAAGTTCTGCAATATGTCTTTTCTTTTCAGAAAAATGTATCTAAGCCATAATCATGCCGAAGAAAATACCAGGCTTCCATGCTAAGTTAGAGTTTTGTGGCAGTTGTACGGATATTCGTATGTTGATTTCATTTTCATTGCATTAACAATGCGGTAATCTGTTGTAATAGAAGTTGATGGGAAAGTGTAGAAGCAAATGTGTCACACTAAGGCGAGGCCGTTCAGTGCTCAGAGACATTGTCACTTCAAACACCAATCTTTAACCACAATATCAGTATATTATATATATATATTATTTGGCATAGGGAAATACAATATTTGAAAAAAAAAATAAAAAATCAAGAGTATAATGCAGCAGAGTGCGTTAGAGTATTTGTAAAACATGATTGAAGTAAAGCGATTTTTCTGTAAGGATAAAAACTCTGCTCCTTTGTAATGCCGTTTTAAGAACACTTGGGAAAGCATTTGTTGTATACGTAGTTGGCAGTTTTAATTCTGTGACGTTCTCCCATGCACACACCACTTGGTTACAATGAGCGTTATTTTATCTGTACATCATTTGGATATGTACTTTTGAGGTTTAAATCACGTTTAAATCTCGTTTTGAATTAGTGTAACAGGAATTTATCAAGTTAATCAAATAATGCTCAATTTTAAAATCAAACATTCGTCTAAAAAATGTATCGAAAAAAAACCACTTATTGTTTGCAGAATTTTTTTTCAACTTTTTTTTTAAAAATAGCAATTTGTCGGCGGCCATTTTGAAAATGTGTATTTCTTTCGATCAACGCAACGTCAAAATTTCACCTTTTGTGACACTTGACACAATCCTCAGGTTGTGTGCGTGTAAATTAATTTCAGGATTTAAAGTAGTAAGGGGCTCAAAAATACAGG
>JAUMHH010178539.1:0-15299 GCA_032359455.1 Chlamys rubida
CCTGAAGTTTCATAATGGACTATTCCAACCTTTGAATTGGAAGAGTTCAAATGTGTCTTCAGGGGTGAATGAGTTAATCAGTAATGATGATTATTCATTGCCCCAATGGAAGATTGTCTTCTGTTGCATATTTTGTAGCAATTTTCTGTCAAAGTTCCATGATGTGCTAAACTTTTGACGGCACTAAAATAAGTATGTTGACAACAACTAAAGTGTTTAGTTTCATTTCAGGCACTAGAACCAGCGCCAGACACACCTAACGGTCAGACAGACACATGAAGAAACTCGGTGGAAAATATTCATTATTTATCGTTTTTATTTGTTACCGTTTAAAATTCCATGATATCCAGATTTTATTTCAAGCCTACATGTATATATCAGACCTATATCCCGTGTGATTAGTGCTCACCGATTGTCAGTCCTATCAGACCTATATCCCGTGTGATTAGTGCTCACCGATTGTCAGGCCTATCAGACCTATATCCCGTGTGATTAGTGCTCACCGATTGTCACAGTCCGTCTTTAACTTTAAGTTGCATAATTACTAGAAGGGCAAGAGGTAATTCTTATACGATTCTCATTGGAGTGGAAAGTACCTTCATCTGAGAAGTTCTGTAACACAGAATAAACTATAATTTGTCAGAGAGCCCCCAGTTACATAAACATTCCTCAATTTATAAGCCATAGATTTTATGAAGCATACGAAAAAAAACCAAAATAACTTTGTAAGCATACCTTCCCGGTGGATTCCATGGTTTATGACCAAATGTCACACAATGCCAGTGCAACGTGGCACGTAATGGGGTTGTTAAATATGACACTGGGACACCTGTAGCTGCCGTTGTAGAGTACAGGATGTGATTGAAAACTGACTGTCCAAGTTAAAGTAAAGACTACACATTGCTGGTAAATGCTAGTAGCAGATCCAAAATTGTGAAGAAATGTTCGTAAAAAAATTGAGAAGAAACATTCGTAAAACTAGGGTTTGGTGGTGTGTCACGCTGATATTTTCACAATTAATTGGTAATTACTATAAATTTAAAGTGTTGAATTTGTTGCTTTGTCATTGTTACCATGTAGTCAAAATACTGTTATTAACCCTTTCACCACTGTAGACCATAATGGACTCATCCAGATCAATGCATGGTAAAGTCTACTGAAGTTACATAGGGGTGAAAGGGCTAAGAAAGTAAAACCGACACAACTATCACCGTCATGTATATAGTAGTATATAAGTATTGTTAACATCGCTGAATCTTATTGTGATCTGTTGTAAGGTTACGATAACTCCAGTTTACTCCAGTTTACGAGTACAGTGATTACTGAGTGAATGTCAATGTAGACATGCATGTTATCGCTACTTGTCAAACATTCTGTTGCTCATTTTTTATATCGAGTGACGAAATACAGGCTCCATGTAGTGGCCATTAGCTACATATTTCAGACGCGTAGATGGACTGTAAATAATATGCATGCACAGTTTTTTATAGAACCATCCTAGCGATGGCCTGCCCCGATCCTTGAAAAAATGTATTCTAGAAGCTACAAAGTTCTATGACAGAAATAATGAGCTTTAAAGTTACTCTTTGTTTATTACTAAACTTTTTCTTTTTAGAATTTCGGAAACCCCAAAAAATGAATTGTTATTGATATTACTGAAAAGGATTTTAGTATAAAGATACATAAGATACAATGCTTAATATTAAAATCGGCATCTAGTACCCTAGATTCTAAAACCACAACAATACTTGGCAGTTGTTATGAAAATCAACGGTTTATTTTAACAAATACATTTTGTAAAATTTGTAAACAAAAAAACAAAAAAAAAATGATTTTACTTGATATTATTTAACCATACTTAGAATCAATAACAATTTCTGACAACCTTCAATAAATATTAATGAATTTAATTTTTATGTTTGAAACTGCTTATTTGCTTACCTGGTTGCTATGCACCTGGATTTTGTTTGTTGACAGGTGAAATCTGTTTATTTCTGCCCATCTGACCAATGAAAAATGATCTACTTAACATTACAATGTAGTCCATATTGTGTTCTTGACATACTGGTGTATTACCTGTCAAACATGTTACTAACAGATTCACTAACTTGTGTTCACGGAGATGTTACATTATAAAGACTTATACAATGAAATACCCCAGTATATATATCATATGTATATGGGGCAAAGAAGTAATTCCAACAGTGCGGACAAGTTTAGGTTGTCAAATTTTCGGAGCGATCCGCTCCTTTATCAAGACACAGTGAAACAGAACAGTTACATTATACATCATATTACAAGAAGATAGAACTGATATATGATAATTGAGAATATAGCTATTATATAAAACCAATAGTCCCCTCGGCTAAAGACAGCCGAAGGCAGCAATTAAGCTGAGAGCATCGCGGACAAGGAACGCTGATAGTCTAAATATCAGAACGCTCGCTGGCTCTGCTCTATAGCGAAAATCGGAGAAGAATCCCTCTAGAAAACTCTGTAACTACTAAATATATGTAGAGGACCTAGTCTTGCGCAAGATGTACTATCACAAGTGAGTCAACGAGAGATAAGCACCAGAAAGAAGGGACGAGATATCAAAAACGTGGATTGCATCACAACGTCTGCGTTACTGTAGTCTTTAATTTTGTTCGGGACATCTTGACCTTGACCAATGATGACCTTGATTCCCTGACTTTGGCTGATACTGACCTTGATTCCCTGATTTTGGCTGACGTTGACCTTGATACCATGACCTCGATTAGCGATGACCTTGATTGACATTAAAGTTGATAATGCTTAGTTAATGGCAAAAAATCGCTCAAGTCACCAACAACTACATTTCAGTAGTTTACTTACATATTCAGTCAAAATGTCTAAAATATATTTTTTCTTACCTATGCGTATTTTCGGATGTTTGTCCAATAATCAGTACATTTTTTTCGTATCCTAGAGCTCATTTTGCCATTGGTTACAGTTGTAAAAGGTCAGAAAATATCGGGTATTTCATATATATTTACAATTTATTAAGCCAAAGAAATTCACTTCTGAAACGGAAGGATTGAGAATGAATTCTCTGTTTTACGAAATATGAGATAAAAGCCACAAATAAACCAGGATAAGTGATGAGGCGAGATCAAACCGTCATGTTAAGAATACATGACCCCAAATTATAGATCATCTACAGCGGGTGTTCTCTTTCTCAGGGGTACGACACACAAGGTAGAATACCCTTTACAATAAACCCCTTGTCACTTTCCATGTAAGGCCACTGACCTTTTGAGGAGTCAAACTTCGATGTCATATGAGAGAGACAAAGGCAACCCCATAGCACATAATTATAACGTAGAGAACCGGACCCGTCAATTTTAAGTCCGGATAATTGATTTTAAAATAGTCTCTGCAACTATGTTTGCATGTCCTGCCTCTCTCGTTTGGTGTGAAGCCAACATTAAGAAATATACGTACACGCCAAATCATATATATCACCTTTTCCCCGAATAAGGCATTTTGTCTAAATGGGAGCACACAGTGCTAATGTCAAGACAAGACTTCGTAACAGTGAGAAAGGCCATACATATGCATTACCCAGTTGAGGTATTGCGTCTGTGTTCCTTTTTACAACATTATCATAAATAAATTCAAGGCCGACCTTTCTGTAAACTATGCGTCCTATACTCGGTACAACCTATACACGTCTATACACCAGATCTACGGACGGAGGCCGCGGTCATTATTTGTCATCATGTTTTTTTCCGTGTTCGGTACAAAATTCTCTTGAGGTTGTGACTTTCAAGCCTTAAACAGATTCATGTATCAACGCCTATCTCACGTGATGATACAAGTACAATTTTGTTGCCCGGGGCTCTCTGTTCACCGTAGCAAAGACCCAAAATCTGGGGTGTACACATGTTAATATTGAATTTATAACAATTTTTATTTTATCCTACCATTACCATGTTAAGAAACTTCGAACATGCAAAATTTTAAAGGAAATGCGTCGAAAGAAACAAAATGTGGGAAAGTGAAACAGTAATAATTCGTGACGTATAACTAAAACTGAAAGGTAGGGGATTGCATTAATATAGATTATGTATCTGGTAAGGTGTCTATATAGGACGATTTGAGAGGTGAAATACGGCACCCGAGCAGGTGATCGTCACCTCATCACTGTCTAGTAGTTATCAGGGATACTACTATTGTCAGGATAAGTGTCAAGGACTGGTAATCCCAGGATACTACTATTGTCAGGATAAGTGACCCGGATTGGTAATCCGGGCTGAACAGACGGGGTACCATATAGAGGATCTTTTGTAACCATAGAACACAATACTTTGGCATAGTTAAAAGACGAAATGTCCACAGTGGTAAAGTAAATCATCTTTTTGTGAATGAAAAGCGTTTGATGAATGAACATGAGCCAGGTTCTTAGAAATGTTCTTTCTCGCTCGCGCAGCTTGTTTCAGATGTCGTTATGACAGTTATACGTGTATTAAGCGACAATAAAAACGTTACGCTGATAAAACTATACGAATAAATACGAAGTTTTCTAAAAGGTATTTAATTCATCAAATGCATTTGGTCTGACTTTATACGTGTTTCACTGATTCGTTTGTGATATCTATACGGTGTTGTCTGTTACACGTGGACCAGATGCGGCTCCGTTTTGTTTTATGTCCCCGGGGTCGTGTAAATCTGTCCGGCAGCTCTGTTCGTGTCGTGTTAACGAGGCCAATTACACTGGTGTGGCACGGTTTGTTACGCGTGGTAACAAGCATTATGTACGTGCGTTACGTGTTGGGATGTTACGAGTGTTTCTCCCTGGTGTTGTACTCCCCATTATATCTCTAGTCACAGAACATTAACACGTGTACACAACATGCACGGCCAAATAGGAATCGATTCCGATCCGATTTATTGCACCCGTCGTTCAATACAAATGTAGGTATAGTTGGCGTGCAGAAGAGGCCTGCGGGATCGTTCAGACGAGGATACATATGTAAGTCAGCTGTTACAACGTTCATAGCTCTCAAGCTGTCAGAAATTATGCAACGTTTTGATTGCCCATGTAACTAACTTTAAACAGGTTATCTATCGTTCATCTCACCTCTATTACTAGTACTGGTAGCGAGAACTGCTGTTTTCATAACAAAACGCGAAAAATATGCCAAGTTGCAAAATACCAATCTTTATGATAAATTGCCGTTGAAATCATTCTTTGCTTTTCCAGTTTCCCCACATGGTGTAATTCTCTTTGGGAACTTCCCATTCAGTCACTCAACTTAATTTAGAAACAGGTTTTTATAATGATGTGTCACTTTGTTGTATGGTATAGGAGACTGTGGACAGCTTTCTGACACTTCTAGCTGAGTATTAATTAAATGTGGAGCTAAAAATAAATTGTTTTTGTCCGTCATTTCTGAAATACCAGAAAATTATCTGTGGCGATGCAGTAACGTAAAACGCATGAGATGTGTACACTTGAACCTTAAAATATGCTGGCACTTTTATGTTTTAATTTACAACATGGTAAACACGGTTAGATGGAAAGTTAACTCACAGCAAAGGGAAATTAAATCCGACACGGAGCTAGCGTGTGCTAAGTGTAGCATGTACACCTCGCAATAGACTGTTTCGTTAGCCTTTCCGACACGTGCAAAAAACAACTATTTTAAAACCTTTTACTTCTAAAATTATTCAAATACGTTCGAAATCTTCACTCCATTTAAAATGCATAATGAATACTAAAACACTTAAACTATACATATACATTCATTTTACATTTGTCCTTGAAAAGACCGCGCCCTCCTGTATAAAAAACAATCAATTTAGATACCTCTTTGATTAAAACACTAATTAAAAATGCCTCGAGCAGCAAAGACGAACGCGTCATCGAACCGGAAGTGTCCTGTCTACGTTACCCAGGGTTTCATTTTCGGTGCTGCAAGCGAGTTGATTGAGCAGGTATTTAACATATAATTATCACCGAACACCTTTGTAAATTACAGAATTAGGAGTAGACGTTATTATGTTTGAACGACACGAAACAGTGTGCATTGGCTGTGTATACACAACTTCCGACATTATGAGCGGCCATTACACACCCTTCTCGCGTTACTCGTGATCAGAGGGTACGTTACGAGGACCATGCGGTGAGCCTTTATGAAGTGACTCTGGTTACACAAAAAGCCGCTACCGGGCTACTAACTCCATCCTATCGGCTAATTGGCAGGAATAATTAGAAATATTTAAAAAAAATCAAACGCTGAACTGTCTAAGATGTTTTATACCCGAATCATTAGTCCATAACGCAACTTGGTATACACAAAAGTTTGTCAATTTTAAACACAAAATAAAAACTTTTTAATCAGAAAATTCAGCATATGTAAACATACATCCTTGAAATGACCTTCAGGAATTCCTGCTATAAAAATTGTCTGTATTTACATATTAAAAGGTTTCGTGTTAGTGCTCGCTGAGGAAATTCATGCTTGGCTGCGATTTGAATTCCGGCTTTTCATATTGAGGCGTTTCTAACCGAAAGAGGAAGGAGGAAAAGGGGAAGCTGTTAGTTATTTGATACCAAGTTTTGTCTTGTCATCTCTTCTTCAATACGAGCTGCCGATAGCTCTGGTCGTGGAGGAATATCTAATATCATTATAATCATAATAAATTATAATGCTTTAACTTTTGGCCTTTCCGAAATCATGCTTCCTCTTTCAACAATTTCCGGGGATTTTCAACGTTTTTGGGGGGTTTTTTTCTCACACATTACAATCTGCATACATATATTGCACAACACTGACAAGTGAGAAATAACACACTCTCATGCTCTTATTCCGCCCTCGGCAAAAGATATAGTGCCAACGACAATCCAGGAGTAAGGAATGTATACATAAACATATGGGCTCATTCAACGGGAAATTCACTCATTTGAAGGTAATTGAGAAAACTTGAAAATTTAAATGACCAAAAGTGGTCCACATGGAGCTGAAAAGTGTTTAAGAGTTACAGCTGCTGATCTCAGGAAGGAAAGTCACGTGTCTTATTCATTTTTTTAATTTGGGTTATTTCAATCTCTTGTACTTTCTTTAGTTTGTTAAATCTTGCATTCTGAACAAAACAGCAGCACTCCCTGTCAATGGCCCGTCCCACTAATACGAATAAATAACCCTGGGCCGAGTCTTTCGCTCCATCATCCGCACAGACGGCCATCACGTTACCTGTTTATAAATACTTTTACACCAATATGGCTGACACGAGGTCGGTAAAACCGACGTGACGTAAACGCAACGACAATCTTTTTCCCGTGCTACTATATGATTGAGATTGTTTTCTACCTAAGTGATACATTTTGCAGTAAGACAAGCATAAATATACATACATAGGTATGTATAGTACGGAACTTCCAGGTGTTCATACACCTTACATTACACTACATTACATATATAATACATTACAGAATCTCAAGCCCCACTGTTTTTTTTACCTTCAACCACAATTTATCATTACGTTCCATCACCAATACACACGCTCGTACGCATCATGAATTATAACCAGTGGTTAAAACATATTTTATTCCTGTTACAAAAACTAGCAATAAATACCCAATTTATTCAGAAGTATTACGGAAGAAATATGCGCAATAACCTACCGTCATTCTAGCGTGTCAATGACGCAATCCTAACTCGAATGTCATGATATAATTGGAAAACATGCATACTATTTGTCTTTAATTCTGGTCCGAAATGCGTTTTTCTACATACGTTTATTCTGAATGATTTAGATGAATAATAATCTCATACAAATCTCTTAAAATAATAATATAACTATAACGATATACTATCATGCAATTTATAAGTGTAATATATGGACTTACGTTCTGAAGGACTCTGGTCCTGCCGCTGGCCAGTCTCACATATCTTCAGATCGGCTCCTTAGAGCCAAATGGCCAAGCCTTCTACCTCCTCGAACCAGTGACCCCTTCCTGTCACAAACAGGTGTTCAATTCTTCCAAAAATCCAATTTCGAAATAGGAATATTGTACAACAATCCTCCAGTTGTGGAAATCCACATCAGAGCGACGTGCACAGCGGATTTATCTGCAGAAGACGAACGATTACAGAATTAAACACCTGAATTTTATAATGCAATCCTACAGCTTAAGAAGAACCTATTCTCAGCTAGCTAGCTCTGTTTATCTCATATTCCGGTAGTGTACTGTATACCTGTATGGGGTTTCAAACCATCCGCGCGTGACCATATCACTCCGCCTGCTTTGATTGTTGTCAAATACAGTCTACACAATCTGAAAGTGCATGTACGTGTGGGTGCATTTTTACAGGCTCATCAAAGCCGGGGTAGAGGGGTTAAAAAGGAAGAAAAAAATACCTGCACTCGAGGACAATTACCAGGGGAGTTATTATTTTTCTAAAGATAGTAAATACTTGAAAACCGCGTCTGTTCTCTGACATAGGCGGAGGGGGGATTGTTACGCTTTCTACCTCCCACGAGAAAAACGAGAATGGAATAAACATACTTACAGATATCGCCTCCCTACTTCCACTGAAAAAGTTTTATGAACAATTATAGTATCGTTACTATGGCAACAAGACTAATGGAGATATATCGAGCAGTGTTCGCTTAGCTCAGGAGATTTTTATCAGTGACCACTTTCGAAAACTTTGTGATTTTGAGAAATTGCTCATCAATCGTCACTTTTTTTCAACTTCGTTACAAAATGTGTGCGCTAATTTCCGATGTAAGTTTACGCGATTATTCCAATTATAACGTCATCACTATCTATAGAAATGATAAAAAACTGATGTGTAGGGTAATCGTCAAAAATAATATATTTTTTCTTTATTGACTCTGTATCAAAGTAATTCGTTAAATTGACTATATCCCTGCTTTTGCCCTAACTTTGTTGTCCAGGGTGTGAGTCCTCCATCAGTCGTGTGTTAGTGCAAAAACTAAAATACCCCAGCAAACTAGCTCTTTTCGCTGTTTCCGGGACTGCAGAATAACTCCCTCGGCAAATTTCGTGATAAGAGATGGCCGGAACTTGTTCTGACGTTACCCAACCCAGATGTTGTCGATCTTTAGACGAGTCCATTTCTTTTTTAAATTAGAATAATAACACGTGTAGTTATCTTTAATCAAAAGTTTGATAGTTTTTGCATGACATTTAAATCCAAATGCGTAAGCAATCTCGCACATCAGTCTTCGTGTAAATATTTAGTCTTGTAAGGTCGATAAAACGGGATGGGATACGGTTGCCAAGGGTGACAACCATTTAACAGTAAACATAAACAGACGCGGAGGACTTATAGCCCGAAGGAGCAATGTCATCTTCCTCCGAAAGATTCTGGCAGAAGACAAGTATCGAGGATAAACAATAAAAATGTATGAGATGTATTTACCGTCTGAAGGACCAACTAGGCTGTATTAGGGTTCTGTTCTCTGTTTGTTGTTTTATAGATATTACCAGTATCCTGGTAATTGGACGATACGGTTGCTACCCTGTACTAGATTGTGTTGTTGCGCCATTTTCCATAACAATGTCGATAACTCCTCAGGTTTGCACTAATTACTAGCCTGACCCTCTGACGAGATGTGGTGTCCATATTACCATACAAAATAACATTTACTTATATCACTTCCGCCATTAATTACGTCACGTGTCGTGAAGGTGGCACCGTGGTGTTCTAAGCAGTGATATACGTGTTTCTATTTAAACTATATCACACTCTGCCGTAATGTTAAATGAAATTTGGGTGTAAACTAATTGAAATTTTTTACGTTGCCGAAATTCCGGCATATGAAGAACACGAGAACGCCGCCCCATAAACCTCTCTGATTGGCTGGCTGGTGCACGCTTCACTCTAAGGTATAAAAATAACCATAAATTGCTAATTATAAACATGCCTTTGGACTCTATCACGAGGCATTTGGACGAGTCAGTTAACTTTCTTAAGATCTATGTGCGTTTTAAGCGTTTTTTATCATTAATTAACCCTATGTGAGATAGCTTCTGTTTCCGGAAGTCGCTTTCTGATGCCATGCCGTCATGAAAAGAACTCATTTTTCCAATTGATATAAAATGTCAATTTTCTTGCCATGTAATATAATAGTATGAGAATGCGTATGCACTTTTTTACAGGTCCAATTGGGTTTGGATCATTTTACTTTCATCCGCCTGCCACGGACTTGTTGGTTCGGTAACAGAGTGCTACCAACAGACGCACATAAAACACACGTGCGCGTAGAGGTCACAGACGTACACTGACATCGCCGGAACATCTTGATGAGGCTATAAAATAACTATATGGTCTTTATAAATCCTCAAAGAAAAAAAACCTATTTTTAAGAATGAAAACGTGACAACGTCATATCCCATGTCATTCTTGTCTAAGTCGGCGGTTAAATATGTCTTAAGATCCAATAGGTTATCATATATCCGTTACAAGGAATTCCGTAAAGTTCTTTTAACCTTGGGCACTTCATGATCGGGATATAAATTAGAAATGTGTGCGGATTCTGCAGGAATAATCCCGGCGCCAAACTGGAACTCGGCCGGGTTGTCTTGGAGTACAAGCCAATGTGGTAATAATTTACCATGATGAATATAAAGACCTGCAAAAATGAAAATTAAATACATGCCGGCTTATTTTTCTCATTTGGAAAGTGGATCTTTTTATAAATTTATTTTTTGTCAAGGGTAATTGCACGTACCTTCATTAGCACAACTGAAATAGCTCGACACGATGAAAGTGAACCAGGAAAAGACCCAACCGCATAAGGTCACTAAATCTAGGACTCAAACAATCTGAAACTCTCACATTTGCGAGAAAGCAATTTCCGATACATCCTGGTACTTCTCTCCTTTGACGGACAACTTACGATCACTACCGGCGACACTTAAATCTAATTGGCTTATAGATAGACGTTGCGTATAGTCAACAAGATACGGATTTGTAACCATCTATCGGGGTATACATATACACACAGGTAAACATAAGTAACTCGGGTACCTGTTGTAGACCAGAGTATGAGTACCGGGACACCCCTGGCGATCATTCTGGTACGACAATATATAATGTGGCCCCGGTGACGTACCATGCAGAATCACATATTCTCTATTGTGAGAACGGGGTCCTCCCCGATGAGATATCTCGCGGTTTTTTTTTTATTGAAATTGGATAATAACAGCATTTCTACATACACTTATAACCTTCATTCATGGATATATATCAGGAAGCAGACGTACTTTACCCACAAAGAGACAAATATGTTTGAATTCTGCTCGAGAGTGATATGATTTATATTAAGTACGCAGTAAAGGCGAGGTGTTGGTATCATATATAGGTTTTCACCAATAAGAAATGGCTAGATTTCCATCTATTGCAACGTAAGAATGGATATTATACATGTGAGCACTCGTACATTTAAGCGTGTTTTAGGGTGAAATCATATACGTATTTTCTTTGGGACATGTAAGGCGGATATATCAATGGTAAAAATCAAATTTTGAATTATATCTTGATCTGTAAATAGACGCCGTTTTACATGATTTTGCTGATATGTGCAACAGACCTTACCTAAGTAATTATAATTCCCTGGAGGCGAGAGTACCTTACATAATATGCTTATATTACATACATTTAGGAGGGCGATGCATTTTTATTAATGATATGTCTACAAAATCATCGGCTTACCTTCTTTTTAACTGGTTGACGAGAACAATTGATACTTTTTTACAACCAAGAATGTCCTGGAGATAAGCAATGCATGTATAAGTATATGATATGTATGCTGTTAATAGGACGTTAAACAAAATAAAACCATACCGGGTTCAAACGCGGTCAAATGTTCCAAACAGCATGGCCGATCGGTATTGATTATCCGATTGGCACAGCCGTAGTGACGTCATATTTGACGTCAAAGTGTCCTATCATGGAAAAGAAGTTGAACCTTAAAACACAGAGACAATACAATACCAGACCATGCCACAACTTTGTCGAACCACGTAACGACTTTGTCAGACCATGATACAGCTTTATAAGACCACGTTACGACTTTGTCAGACCATGCTACAGCTTTATAAGACCACGTTACGACTTTGTCAGACCATGATACAGCTTTATAAGACCACGTTACGACTTTGTCAGACCATGATACAGCTTTCACTACAGTAAATACACGCTATACGTGGCGTGTATATTGAATGATACTATTCGTCTATGTAACTACGTATGTTACCCAGGAGGTAGTATTGTTTCGTCGTCGACACTACAGACACTCGATACAGTCATCTATTAGCATGGCAGGCCTATGTCCCTCGTACTTAAGGGCTATACAATCACACACGACTTCTAATTACCGCAGATCGTGTTGAGCAATAAATATAACTTTCCCGGTTTCATTTTCAACTATGTCGCCAACTGGTGGTGCATTTTGATATTTTCGTAATTTGTTATTTACGAATCAAATTAAATTGCAATCGGACCCGGGCGGAAACGCCAACACGTGTTTGATAACCTGATGGTATAAACTGTCGTAGTAGGTCTATATTGACGAGTGTCACATCCTGTCATGGCATCCACAGCGCGTGCTATAGTTCATGTACTTTGTACAGTTCATTCCGTAAAACTGGTCCCGTATCGCTGGTGTGTTGTTGTTTAGACCGAATATAATAAAACCCAGGAAACTCCACGCATACGATATCCCTACTGACTTGGAACTTCAGAGGAATACCAAGATTTAAGCAAACAATGCTCAATTGACCCTTAAAGAGTTTTGTTCAATTTTTACAATGATTTTAAAATGAAATGAAAGGCCTGCTATAAAGTTGGCCATTACGAGGCACTACTCAAGCTGATGTTAGGGGCTACTTGATAGTCGGTTAAGATACCAAACCAGTGACGTCGTTGACCCCCAGGACTGTAGTCTTGACCTGACAACTGACATTAGCCCTCTTCTCTCTTGACTTGTATACAAATATCAACGACACCGGAACGTTTTGATCTGGGTTTGTCGAACTCTTGAAGTAAAATAGCCACTGTTCGGAACACAAACATGCGGGACTCCCATTGTTGTTCACTACGCAGGAAACAAAACAAATCGAGGTGCCATTTGATATTTGTGATACTCGACATTTCTCTTGGAACACTCTTTTACCCTTTTAGTGTAATTCAGAAGTGACAGGCTGGCCTTGAGTATTTAAAACTTTTAACTAGCAGTAACTTGAAATCTGCTCACGGTGATTATGACCTCGAGTTTTTTTTACGACATTGAGTGACCGTTTGATGTGTTTTCTAATAGACAACAAACATGTGAAGTTGTTTCCTGGGGCCATCAGAATGTCCGCCCCACACAGCGAGGAAATACATCACTGAAAAGCATGTGTGTTGCGGCGAGAACAGCGGGGCGGACATCTAACGGACCAACAACACGTGATGTACAGACAAGGAAAAATCCCTCGGACACCAGATAATGAAAAATCAAGCGGCAAACACACGAGCAAACAGCAGCGGGAATTCAATACATGTGGAAATACACCTCAAGCAGTAAGATCACGTTGAAATTGTAGATAAGTCCGCTCTAAAAATGCAAATTTATCTTCACAAATTAATTTAGGAAATAATTATAACATACCGAGCTTCATCCATTTCTGAATACACAGGCGACGTTTTGTAAGTCTTGACCAATTAGGGTTTCAGACCCACATTGGCAGTAAAGACGCTTTTATTTTTGGAACAGACGTGGGTATGGTCAATGATAAAAGATGACGTCAAAATCATGTTACAAAACCGCCTCTATATCTATGTTCATTACTTCAACCGCTAGTTAGAGAAAATAACACATATACATTAATAAATGGTGGAAACCACGTAATTCCGCGACACAGACTACCAGGACCTCAGTTCTGTGTATACAATCTACTCTAAGTGTATGAAATACAGAAAGCGTCAGGAAACCGTGTCTGCCCTGTTAAAAGAAAATCCTAAATATTATTGTCAAGAATGATCTACTTTCAATATAGAACATACATAATTTCTTTATGCGTGAATAAAGGCAATGAAATATTTTGTATACTAATATCGTATAATATAATCCATTTTTTACCACAGTTTTGCTCGTACATAATGATTGTACCAAACCATTAATGCAGTCCTGCGCGTGAGAAACGCGTGCATGCATATTGCTGCTCGTCCCCACCACTTGTATGTATTCGAGGCGCTGATTGGTATGGAGTAGAATTGGAGACGTGCTTTCAGGTACACGGCATTCCTGCTCGACCTGGCTTTGATGTAGAGACAGCACCATGTCCCAAGTATGCTGACGATTTACGCGAGGTTCTCATTTCATATATGATCGACTGTTAGCACTCGTCGGACGGATGATAAACTTACTTGACCCCGGTCTCCAAGGTTGATGCACCGGTCTGATACAGACGCGGGCCTTATGGCGAACATACCAGACCCAAAGAACGCTTGGCAGAACAGTACAAATCAAGTCAAAGAATGCACCAAATATATCTGTATTCATTCCTTAAAGAATACACATGCTTCGCAATCATTAATCATTTTTTGGTATACATTGTTAACGTATTGCAGACGCTCAAATAGAACCAAACCTAATTACATTTTTGTAACGTTTGATACATGATTCAATGATACGCATAAGTTTCAAAATTGGCATTTAATATTGAATTCTTCTGACGTCATGGCCCTTTTTCTGTGATTGGAGAAATAACAAGCCTGTCACGCATACCATAGAGCGATCGGACTCGAGGACGTATGTGGCACATTGAAACCAGAAACTATCTTTCATCCCGTTAATTCACTTTACATTCATTTCAAATAACGAACGTACATGAAGATTACAGTAAAAAGAAGCAAATTGTATCAAACACTGACATTGTCAAAGAATTCACATTTAAGTCATTTTTTCAATGCTAAATAATGTACGTTGTGTTGATGATAAATTATGCTTATCACAGGTATATGGTACTACAAGAATGTCTGTGGAATGCAAGCCTGACAGACTCGGACACCGTCCATATTCTCATGTCCGTAGTCTCTCGGACATCATCCACATTCCTATGTTGACCGTAGTCTTTCTGGCATCATCCACATTCCTATG
Source organism: Chlamys rubida (assembly GCA_032359455.1). Taxonomy (NCBI): domain Eukaryota; kingdom Metazoa; phylum Mollusca; class Bivalvia; order Pectinida; family Pectinidae; genus Chlamys; species Chlamys rubida. The sequence continues at coordinate 15,145 of JAUMHH010178539.1, forward strand.
TTGACCGAAGTCTCTCGGACATCATCCACATTCCTATGTTGACCGTAGTCTCTCGGACATCATCCACATTCCTACATTGTTTCGGTGAACGTAAATTGAACATTTTGCATACTAAACTTAGACATCAGTGTAGTGCACTTAAATATGATCTTTTT
>JAUMHH010178550.1:0-31841 GCA_032359455.1 Chlamys rubida
CCCTATGTAACTTTAGTAGACTCTACCATGCATTGATCTGGATGAATCCATTATGGTCTACAGTGGTGAAAGGGTTACTAGCACTTATGAAGCAGTGTGGTTTATACCTAAAAGGTAGACTTTGTGGTTTGTGGTTCGAATATCATAAGGCTTTAAATCCTCCAGGCGGTCCCTGACCCCGATTCCTTTTGCTGAGCTATTTGGATCGTTGATACCAATTATGTTGCAATGAAGTAGTTGTGGCTTTGTGATTGTCCAGTGGTTTGGATTCCATTGTCCAGTGTACAAAGTCAGGGTAATTATGGACAGGAAACCCCATGTTGTTACTAAACGCTGTGATGATGACCTTGGCGTAACTCTCAAGTACAATCTTCGAGAGATCTTCGACAGCTTTTTGATCTCGTGATTGTCTACATTTTTCACTCCTTCTCAAAATCTGTGAGACCTGTATAGTGATTTTATGTGAACTTTCAATATTTTCCTACCTTTTTAAAAGAGGCTTAACAGCTCTGGGATCGGAGTTCATATCCATTAGTAGGCATTACAAAAAGGTCTAGCGTAAATTCATCGCAGATGGATTTAATATGGGAACAAACAGGGTTATGTTGAGTACGTTAGCTGAATCTAGTTCTATTTAAACCTTTTTCGGAAAACTAGTGTCAATGACTCTCAGCATTGTTGCTTTGAATAATCAAATTCCTATCATTATATTTGTAAAGCAGGAAATAGGACCAAATTAAATTCTTTGTGTTGTGTTCTTTTGTTTGGCAATAATGTAGTTGATAGAATTTGGTTTAATTTGTGTGACACAATGGATGTAGGAAAAAGGCTGAAATTCTTTCACAGAATAAAAACCACAGGCATGGCTGGTTTGTAAAAAAAGGGAGATAAAAACCTGCCAACTTTATCTGGTACACAGGGCTTTTGCCATGAAAACCTGGTCAGTTGGTGATAATGGGCGAGCAGATCCTGTACACTAGGTGTAATGCTATCATCTCCTCAGGGCCTCGGTGCTACTGTAGGCCTCTCAACTTCCATAGGAGTTCCAACATTGCCAACCCTGGTATTCAATAGTAATCTAAAACTCTCTAGAACAATGTCAGACAATGATAGGGGGGATGGTCATTGTACTATGATTGACTTGGGCTAAAAATGTTGGAATGTTTGCATTATTTCCGTCATTATAACGTAGGTATTGTTCCCGTTGTAATTAGACATGTTTGTTTGTGAATTATGTACAAGAACAATAGAAGCACAATGGGGGTAGGTACTGTTAATCAGGCCAATTACATGTCAATACGTCTGTTTTGATATAATACCAATATTGACAGTGAGTCATCATACCCCACCGTGTTGACTATACCATATGTATATACGTACCAGCCCTTGGTCCCATGGTGCACTACCTGTACATGAAAAGTCCCTTTGAAAGATATAGAGATTGTCAGCATTTTTGTTTGAGTAGATTCTCTAATAGAGGTAAACAAATGTCTCATTGTACACAATGTAGGCCTGAATTGCCATTTCATGCATATTATCTTTGAAGTAGCTAGAGATAGAATTTACTTTTCTTTATATTTTGAAAGTGGGGTTGTGTAGCGTGAGAAAACTTAGATAATCATGTGACATCAGTGAAGCGATGTTGTGGCAAGTTTCAAATCATTACAAGTTTTGTAGAAACTGTATACTAAACTGATGGCTGAACTCCATTCGTATACAATATAATAAACACTAGTTGAGTATATAGAGCGTGAGTTTGAAGCCCAGATATATGGCATGTCAAAAAAACTGTCTTCCTTAATACATGTGTATGTTGTGTTTCTGTGTTAACTGTTGCTTATCAAATAAACGCTCTATCAACTTTCGGGGTCTGCCAGATTGGACTGGATTACTTTTTTCTGTTGATGTGATAACAGATGTATATAATTATAAAGGCTTCTACATCCTGAACTCTTCGCGAAGCTACATTTATTGGCAGTAATTGATGAAAGCTTATGTTTGCTATAATTGAGTAATAATAATTGATTGACACAGTATTTGTATAGGAAATTAGTAATTGTGGTTTTTACAGTCAGGTCATCAAATATTAATGGGTACAACATCCATCTCTCCCAGTAAATCAATAGTGTTGTTATATTATTTCTGAGTAAGTGAACACATACTGTGATTCATGTATCCATTTATTGAAAAATCTTCAGAAAAATTAATAATCCTGAGTAGGTAAACCTAGTTTTCATAACATCAGGCAGCAAATATAAAGTCTTACTCCAAGTATATGATGCTCTGAACCCGAAAAACTAGGTTCTAAAGATCATTTCTTCATCTTGATGTTCACTTAAAAATTAATTGTTACCTGTCAGAGCTCTGTAGGTGGTTGTTGTGGACAACAAGGTCTCCATTGATGGCCAATGATTTACTTGTAGCTCTAGCTGTGACCCATTGGTCAGACACATGAGCCAGGACATACAAACTAGTTGGCTCTGTCTCACCTGATGATCATGACTCGGTGGCTGAGTCACCTTCATCCATATATATCTAACATTATGGATCCATAGTTGGACTCAGTACTATCAGTGGGAGGCCATATACCCTTTCACCTATGTGCCATTGATTGACCTATGTTGATGGGGGTGGATTCTGTCACATTACCCTGGCCCCTTTTCTTCCCTTCAAACTTTGACCGATATATTGTGCACTGAAAAGGATTTATCCTTTCTCAAATTAAAGCTCTGGCCAATTTTTCTCCCTTCAAACGATGACCTACTGAGAAGATGGATTCCTGCCCCAACCTCTTGAATATTAAGTTGTGCTGATATTTTATTAGTAGAGTTCCCCATATTAGCCATATATATAGTATCAAACGCTGACCTGTACCAACCCCCACTCTCTTGGACGGTTGACTTCCACAATAACATGGGATGTGTCTTTTAGGCAGTGATTGATATCATCGGTGTATATTATCAAGTGGAGTGTTTATTCTGAAACTTCATTTACCGTTGTTCACTGCTGACCTTCATAAATTGGCAATGCCACCGAGTTGTTATAGACTGCTTCGTGTTTGAGAATAATTAATCACAGACGTATATGTCTTATGGGAGTAGGGATGCAGGGATATATTTGTGAACCACAATTTCACAATACACAAATATGTCTCGGATGCAAGAGATGTTTTGACAATATGCCTGAAGTATCAAGAATTCGTCTAAATTGACAAATATGTTGAACGGAAAAAATTGAACAGTTGTGTTCATCACGGTTCATTAAGAGACCTACTTGTGACTTCATAATGGCTTATTTGATTCAAATTAAGCATGAAAACCATACCTTGGATACAAAAGAATAATTCAAATTGCTTGCATTTTATCGACATCCTGTTGTGAGAAACTTATTTCGACTAGTAATTGAATACTTTTAGTGTCAATTTTAACAAATAAACACTCCATTTTGTTATCTGAGATTAGCTACAGAAGACTGACTCTACAAATAGACCTGTAGTTAAACTTATAGCTGCTGCTATTTCTTGCAGCAAATTCTTAGTATTATGATATATATCGTGGGAGACATTTAAAGATTTTTTTCTGGAAAAGGAAAGGTTGTTAGTTAGACAGTTAAACTGTAGAAGAACTACCAGGTAAAGGTATATTGAGAGATGGGATAAACAGTGGGGTTGTAATCATTCATAAAACTGTGCTGTGTGTCTGTAGTATAATGTATGCTGTGACCTAGTACTTTATAGGGGGAAGAATGACTGGAATGCTGGAGAGAAACCCTGCCTTGTGTGAGCTATCTGTTAGTACTGGTAGTAATAGTGTTACATAGACGCACATGCTATGTATACATGGAAGGTTTGTGTACATCTGGCATGTCTACCTATAATTATAAGCCTTATTTAAGTTTTTAGGATCCAAATAAGTTGAAGGCCTCCCACAGCTGATCCTTGTAAGTCAACAGATTGATCCCTGTCAGGTTAATTAACCAGATGGGCCGAGCTACCAATTTGATACTTACTGGGGCTATTGAGGGCGAGCTGACAGCTTGACAGGTATTTTTCTGTCTACACTATACCATATGCTGTGTGGTTAAAAGGGTGACCCATGGCGTGTTGGTGTTGTTTTTCTAGCACAAATCAGGCTTATGAATCATAAAATGATAATTACAGGCCATAACTTGAATAGTTTTACGAGATAAATTCATTGTTTGATGAGCTAGCCTTTTCAGGTGAGGATCGGCAGATGGGATAGACATAGTTTTCAACAAAAGGAAATTTTATGGGCGGGTGATTTTCCTGTAGTTACTGGCCATGCAAGAACTAGGTGACCTTATTTTACTACCTCTAGCACTAGTGTCCTTCCAGGCTTTAGGAAGAGATTGTAGCAAAGTAAATGTAAGGCTGGTGGTCGAGTGAGGTCACTACTGTCAGATGTAGAATTAAGGTTAATGTTCTGACAGGTTTTGCTGACTCATTGAATCTGAATGAATATCTAATTGGGTTACTCCACCAGGAAAATATTGTCTGTATCAGTTACTATGGTGTCATGTCTGTCTGTATCCCCCCCCCCCCCCCTACACGATTACTATGTAGGAATATTGAATAGCTCTCTGTACTACTACAACAGTTTCATGCTGATGTGATTTATAGATGTCCCGATCTGTGGTCTGAACCCATCCACAGATTTATGGCCTTCTGTCAAAACAAATTATAGATGTATGCCTCCAGCAAATTGCAGACAACAATCTGTACTACAGATGTATTGACTAAAAATAAATTTATATGGAGATTACCTTAATGTTTATATGGACCCAGACATCAAATCAAATTTTCACAAAAATAACAAGGGACCCAAACAATATGAAAATTGTATCTTGTGTTGAGAGTTTGTAAATGTAAACTGTCCACAGCTAGCATGGCTAACTGGTACAAGAGGACGATGTAGCTGTAACACAATGTTGCATGTTTTGTACCTTTTATGCTGTAGGCGTGAGAACTAATAAGATCAAATATTATACTGATATTAAAATGACTGAACATACAAAACTTTGATCCTTAACCTTGACCTTAGTTATGGACAGCCAGGTGTGGAGCTTACAGGTGAATTGATGAGCGATGCCACAGTCAACCAATTGTTTTTCCTAAACGAGGAGGTAAGACACATTCTCAGTAAATTTTGTCATGCATATATTGGAGTAGTAAAACTATTTTCTTAATTTACCAAGTCTTTAAGTGAATGCATGCCTTCTATCAAGATATCAAATTATCGAATTTTATGCAAAGTAAATGGTAGTCCCATAGCCCAAGGACATGCATGAGATATTGATCGAACTGTAGTAAAATAATACATTTTGTAAACATATATAGAAAAAAAATCGCAATATTCATTAATTTGAAATAATTTTGTTAGTTTTCTAAGTTTCTGGTGCTGATAAAATTTCTTGTTCATAAAAGTTTGACCTGAAACACTGTTTTGAAATTGAAGTGTTAGTCTGTGTGTAAAATATCTCAATGCTCAGCCAGTGGCCTGGCATATCAGAATTCCTGGCTGGTCTGGATTGCTGGTGTTGCCAGCCATATGTTACATGAAAGTATAATTAATTCATATTCGCATGTATGAGGTCGGCAACAACTGTTATCATGTGTTAATATAATTTTTGACATCACAGAATGACCAAGCTGTTTCTGGATGTTTAAAAATAAACATCAAATTGAAAAAGAAGAAAAAATCAGATTTATAATAAGTACACTTTATATTATATTTCATATAAGCTGTGAATATGGAGTGTTCTCCATGCTAAAGATCAATCTTGAGTGCTATTTCTTAAAACACTTTGTACAGATCAAAGTATGCATTTAAGAACAAGCCACACTCGAGCTGCACGTCTTGTTCAGAATCATCATGATTAGGTAGCAGATGTAAAATGAAATAGGATTTGGTTGTATTTTCCTGTTACCATATTTGTCCACCAATAAGACCATGCTTTACAATAAGCCCACCCATGTCGATAACAGTTCAGTAGAAAGGCCTATAAGCCCATTCCAAGTCTTAATGTGTGTCATGGGTCCCTGGAATTCAGATTTAGAATAAACAGTTTCTTTTTTGCCTCTACCATTTTTGGGACCAGGAGGGTGGGGGCACGGGTATATAGTTTTAAGTATGTCTGCCACACCCTATCCCTTCTCACTCACAGTATTGCTATAGCAACTTAATTATTTAACAGATGTAGGAATAACTTTATGCAAGATAAAGTATGAGAATTCAATAACTTAAATGAGTTGGTATTTGAGGGTTTTAAAGTCAAGGTCACAATAAGTATGAATAGAAATAATTTGTCAATAAATGACTATTTGCTTAAAAACATTTTCTCATTTTCTTTGAAAATGTATTTTCAAATGTTCGGAATAGACCAAAACAGGAAGAGTTTTTTTATGGATTAATGAAAATATGATATCATGAATTTTCAGATATCTTGAATAAACGAACAGTAAATATTGTTTGTGCCATCCAATCACACAATAACATTTTAAAGGAACACATTAGGCTGAAATTTGAACATTAATACTCTTTATAAAAAATACCAGCGTATTGAATTGACCATGAAATAAATAATAATATCTGTTGAAAGAATCTTAGATGTAATTATTATGTTGGCATTTTGGTCAAAGATATGCTGGGTATCTCTGTAACCATACAATTGGTTGTTAGGTTAAATCAAATGATCCCTGTCATCAATTGACAATAATCAAAGGCTTTCCGCAATTTCTATAGCTTCCTACTGACAGTACTGTCTGTAAAATAAATCATAGTTTTTTTTTAGAAACGACTATAAAGAGTAAGAATTCTTCCTAATGAAGGATGATATTGCACCTGTTTAAAAAAATTGTTTCAATGATGGTTGTATGCATGTTTGTCATTTACTGTTTCTTTGTTTTTGTAGGGGAGACTGGTAGCAGTATGCAGTGACAACACCATCTATTTGTGGGAGATTAACGGGAAAAAGGAGAAAACCGTTCTAGAGAATGTTAAAGAATTTGTCTTTGGAGTAGAAGAAGGGTAAGAATATGCTCAAGGTCACTTCTGTTGTCTGGTCATTGTAGATGTAGTTATTTTGGAAGTACAGCCAAGCCTTGTTACTCTAGCCACCACTGATCTGCCTGTCGCACAACCCAGCCAGTGTTCTAGGGGACAAATTGTTCCTATTCTATACAGAAAAGCCCCATTAATCTGTCCTTCCTGTTTCTTTTGCTCGAAGTGGCTGTATTATTTAATTAGGCCCCGCTATATATCTACAGTGGTTTTTTCTCAAGAGTGAAGGACCATGTCATTCCTTTGTAAATTTTGAAATTCTGCCTACACTTCCACTGCCTCTCCCATCCCAAACTGTATAATATTATATACACATTGCTCCACAACAACTATATTAAATATTTCTATCTTCATGCATTTACATCCCTACTGAAATTTTGCCTGATATGGGAAAGGCCAGAGTGTTGGGGCTTAACAAATTATCTATTTTATGAATTTTTTAACAATGCAGTTTTTTCATGACTGTAATCAGCATTTAACTAGATGTCACAGACAATGAGGCACTAACACAGATCTTTAGTGGGTGATGGTTCCACAAAGTCTCCTCATCCATTTTAATTGACAGTAGCCTGTTTTGCGATAACTTTATGAAATATGATAAACCTTTGCAGTTTCTTTCATACCAGCTTGAATTACCATTCAGTATCGACAGGCGACTGCTATCAAAGTTGGGAGTCCATTGTTGATGTTAGTTGAACGCAGTGTTATAGAGTGCAGTGTTTATAGAGTGCAGTGACTGATGGCCTAGGTTCATATAGCCATATCAATAATTATCTTAAGAAGTATCGTCACTTGCACACTTTTCAGTACGTTACACAAACAGGTTACACATAAAGATTTCATAGGTACTACATGTACAGTTAAGGCTGTTGATGATGAGGACACCCTGATTCTTCAGCTCTGTCATTATTTACTCATTCACCCCTGAAATTTCATGAACTATTCCAACCTGTGAATTGGAAGAGTTCAAATCTGTCTTCAGGAGTAAATGAGATGAAAGAGTTTGACCTGGTGTAAAGTCAATAATGAAATTCCTGTATTTCTGGTAATCTTGATCTTCCCTGCAAGTCTTTCTGAAAACTTTACAAACAGCATTACATGAAGCAGAAAGTTTCCAAAATATCTATAATCTATGTGAATATGATTATCAAAATTTAGAGAAATGTTTGACTACACACCTATGTAGTATTTTGTTTTAAGCTGTAACGCTATAGGAAATGGTAGCTTTCTTATTTTGGCCTTAACAGGCTCTCATCAACTCTTCCAAGCCTAGGTGTATTTTATATAGGATTCCTATGGGTTTCTTACTGTGTTGTACTTAATAGCATCTACCTAATAGAAGAAAAAAACTGTTGGTTTGTGAGCAAAAAAGAAGTAAAAATCAAGACCATTAAGTCCTTATTTCTTGGTGGAATTCAGATTTTTTCTGTATCTAGAGAGGTAAAATAAAAAAGGAAGGTGAAATCGTAATCTGTAGACATATTGATATTGATTTTATAAGACGGGTATAATCAGGTCTGAAAGTCTCTCATCACCATAAATACATAGGGCCCTAGATCCCCAGGTAATGCCGTCATTAATTTCCTGGTTTTACTGTACTGTTATAGGTAATGTTCCAACAGTAGATTATCAGTCTATTTGTGTATCTACAACATCAAGGATAACAAGTTGAAAAAGGCAAAATCAATCAATTTCTTGGAGTCGGCTATGCTCATTCGGTAAATCTTTTCCTGACGTTGTACACAGTCGAGTAACAGTCCACGTTATGTGATCGACGCTCAACATTTCAATAATTGATTGCATCGTGGCAGATCATGTAAATGAATAGTAGACAGTTATATTTATTGTAGAAAGCAGCGAAAATCAATGAATCTTGTTTTTCTTCATTAATGCAGACTTAACTCATTCACCCCTGAAAACACATTTGAGCTCTTCCAATTCAAAGGTTGGAATAGTTCAGTATGACATTTCAGGGATGAATGAGTTAACTTTGCTGGCTGGTATCTGTATTAATAGATGTGTGTAGACAAAGTCAGCAGAAGTCAGCAATCTTTCTAGTTGGTTGCTTGATTAGTTAATGATCCTACAGGGTATAGTATAGATGATTATTTCAACTGTAATACTTTTTTTCAATTGTTTAAGTTTCTCTGTGAATTAGAGTAATGTACTTTGTAAAAGTTAAATTTCCCAGGCGAAATGAAATGTACGGTATGTTATTTGTTCCCAGGGACTCCATTTCAAATAAAGTACAGAAAATCTCCAACAATGATGTCAATTTAATGAATTTTGTGTTATATTATTGACTGTTCCTGTTTCGTACTGTACACAGTGACTAGCTATGTAATATAGTAGCATACAGGAAGGAGCTTATAGTACCTTGTACAGGAAGAGGGCTTTTAAAGCCTAATTGCATGAATGATTCAACATCATTTGTCCTGGTGTTGCACTTGAGTGAAGTGTTTACGAGTGGAGTATTTGTGAATGACATGTTTACAAACAGATGTGATGTGGCTGTGTGGTAAGAGCCCTGTTATCATATTTGTCAATGTCTCATTGTTACATCAACATCGTAAACAATGTGTGGTATATATATACCAAACTACAGGCAACTGTTTATACCAGCAGAATGACATTTTGTTATTAAATGATATAAAACAGAATAACAGTTGCTATGCTTAGCCTTATCTAAAGTGACGATCTTTGTAATCTGATAATAAAGGAAATGCCCTTCCCGTTTAGTGTAGAGACCCCACGGCTGTGTTTAATATTTAATATCTTTATGTTCTTTTTTTTTATTACCTCAGAAGCTTTTATGGGTATTTTTTCCCCGTAGAGGAGTTTATAGAATGTTAGTCACCATATATAAACCAAATTGATCGGGATTTGAATTTGACGTGTCACTTATAAACTCTTGGTACTGTAAATAACACAATAAGCACCCCGTCTCATACATGTATTTTAACTCTCTATCCATTTCTAGTCAGGGCACCCTATCTCTAATTAAATAGCATCCTAGCACTAGCTCTATCAACCCATTTCTGGTCCAAGCACCTCATCCATAAAACTTGTACCAGGTATTAAAAAGTGTCTATTATTGCTGTTTATTGGGGATTTGGATGATTCAGCAATCATTATGATTTTCCCGAATGACTAAGCCCCTAGGATGCATATTAGGTGTATGGTATCAATTTTATTACCTGAACAGTCGGATAGCCAGCCCTGTACCTTTTCTAAGACATTTTGATTTTCTATAGCCAAAACAAATGTTGTTTTTGCTTTCCGTAGCTACGTTGTATTTACTCTGACCTCGTTTTAAGTATCATTCCTGACATTTTATGGCTAAGCACTTTCTACAAATCTTGAAAAATTATTTAGCAAAATAATAAAGTTGATCCTATCTTTCCTACCCTATTTGTTTAAGACAGAAAGTCAGAACACAACAATTGCATTGTTTGGTCTTACATACATAAACGACTTGGTATTGATGTAACATAGTGCATCTTATTGGCTAGTACAAGAACAGTCTCTTATATACGTATATATGTATAGGGGATTTTGTGCTTGTCTTGTTTTGGTTATAATTTATAGACTCTCTATATATGGTTGTTTATTTACAGCAAACCTAAGAACATATCAGTATGCTGTCTGACAAAGGATGGCAAGTGTCTGTTGATAGGCACCGAGGAGGGCAACATCTACATGCTCAACCTACAGACATTCAAACTCATGGAGCAGATCGTCTACCAAGATGTTGTCATGCAAAAGTAGGTGAACAACCCCATGGGAGTGTCGCATTGTATTTTGGCAAGCTTTCGTTCGTTCCATGATGGACTATCATTTACTCAAAATGATATTGACTGGGCCCTGCATGACTATTGGCCATTTGCTTAGTTAACTATTCTGTGAATTTGGACAACATATGTCATCTCATTTAAACATATATATTGATACAAATTTAGAAAAAGCAAATGCGGAATAAAAACGCAGATTTAATTTCTCTTCCTTCTTGAAAAAACTCTTTCTTAAAGAATTTTCAAAATTCTTTTAATTTTATTTTTAATGATTAATACAAGTTAGCTTTTGAAATTGATGTTAAATTTTGAATCTGAAAAATAAATCTTATTTGCAGTGTGCCAGATGACTTCAAAGTTAACCCAGGTGCAGTGGAAACCATTGCTAACCACCCCACAAATCCTGACAAGGTAAGATAATCATTCTATACAAGGAAACTTTGTTTTTGTCCATTAACAAATTGTAGACTGAGCCATAAAAATCTGTGATGAAGTTCTAAAGATGATGTTCTGTGTTGAATATTAAACATTTTGTGGGAGCTAGATGTGTATAAACAACGTCCCTATTGATTCTTCTTGGTTTTGTAAAGCCCTGAATCTTGATTTCTCATTTCGGAATTAAACGGTGTGAAATTTTATTGTTAGCCTGAAATCGGGCCACCAGGCATTGTTGTAAGGGAGTCAACATGATCATGGGCAGTAAAGTAGTCAGCTTTGATGTCAGCCTCATCATCCAGGTATCAACAGGTAACATTGATCGCTGGCATTGCCTCACAGACAGTCCCTAGGGCAGGCGATGTATCACATAGTGCCAGACCAAAAATAAACACAATCTAGGAGCAATTTCCTTAGTATTCAATTTCTGTTTGTTTGGTTAGGAAATGTTGGGAATATTTCTGTCATAAATATTGATTACCCCATGCCAGTGATTGTATAATCCGGTGTGCACACACAAATAAGCATTCCGTATAATGCTTTTGTGATGTGTGCAAGATTAAAGTGAGCAGTGTCGAAACATCCTGGAATCCTGTCGTCATAGAATATTGGAATGAAAGCATGGCTTGCAATTTGATGATTTTCTGCTTTAATACATTTGATTGGTATATATGTTATGTGTGCAGTGTTATTATTCAATTTTAAGTAATACTTAAATTTATATTAAAAGTTAATTAGGCCTTCCAAAAATAAATAAGTGTATTTCCTGTAACATGTTTGAAAACCTTTAAGTCCTTTAATCTGCTGTCTTCAAGTGTTCCATGTTGTCATTCTGATGTCATGTCAATTATCTTCAATTCACTGTCACAGTGCGATGACGCCATGTGAAATGTTTTAATTCTGATTTTGAAATGGGTGATACAAGTTGTGGTTGCAAAATTGATATCCCATGGCTGTTTTCACTGCATAAAACAGCAATCAGGTTATACTTATGTTAATTATGAATATCAAGATATAGTATATGTTGTGTATGTCAACAGTTTCTGATCGGCTACAACAGAGGGTTGAATATAAAGATTATAATTATGTTGTATTATGTCAACAGTTCCTGATCGGCTACAACAGAGGGTTGATCGTGCTGTGGGACAACAAGGAGTGCAATGCTGACCAGACCTACAATGCTACACAGGTGAGACACCAATCACACATCTCACCCTTTATCTAGTCGTCCCGCCAATCAGGCTGCAATGATCCTCCGTACAATATCCTGTGTTACTTGTTTCTCTTCCTAACAGTTCTCTATCACTACTTTATCACATCACTGGTATTAGCCAAATAATTTTGGGCCCTTCAGTTTTCCTTGTAGGTCTATTCTCTGGCAGTTACTTTTGTCATTCAGTTCTCTGCTGGATTCAATATCAAATTGGATAGGCCAGAAAAAACAACTGGAGACAACCATGTTTCCACATCTCCACTGCATCTCAACTTCATTTTATCACTGTTAAAACAAAAAAGTTCTCACAGTGCTCTTTTTATTTTTTCCTAACCTAAAAGTTTTTAAACAGTTCTTTTTCAGGACTTTGTCTTCTATAAATAAAACTGTCACATTAGCAGAAATGTCTTCTCTCAATAAAACTGTCACATTAGCAGAAATGATCACTGCAAAGTGAAATTTGATTTTAGTTACTGTCATTATATTTTAGACAAGTTATGAAACTTTGATTGTTTAAATAAAAGCATGTTGTACATTTACAGCAGCTTGAGTCCGTAGCCTGGCACAGGAATGGTTCTGAGTTCATCAGCGCCCACATCGACGGTAGCTACATCAAGTGGAAGTCAACCGACTCCTCGGAACCCAAGGAGGCTGCCCTTACCCCCTACGGTAAGTCTCACGCCTCAAATAACGTACACATAATGTTAACATCCCGATACCTGTGGTGTATAGGGATCCCAGTAACTAGAATATGACATGTCAAAAGTCTACTGTAAATATGATAGCTTTGAAACTGATGACACCTACTGTATTTCCTCTTTGAAAAACCTGATTCTTCCTTTAAATAATTTCGGTCGTAAAAACTGTTTGAAACCCTTTCATCCATGCAATAATAACATTTTTGAAAATTGGAGTCTTTTGAGATATGTCTAAGTGGTTTAAAATTATAGGATACAAATGACACTGATCTGTAGTATTTAAAGCAGACACCCTACATTCTTACTACCGTATCATTTTACGAATATCAGTGTTTTGTTAATATAATGGTGTTAAAGAATGATATAACATGTTAAATGAAACCTTTATTTAGAAAAAAGTTACACTTGATATTATTCACATTGTAATTAAACACCATGTGTTGTATGTTATAAAATGAAACTAAAATTATAATAAATCTGCAAACATGATACACAACCATAAATGTTGTGTTTCTTTGTAGTGTCCTTTTTATCAGACATACAAACAACAGAATCATTTGTGTTACTAGTACTTACTGCATTTACTACTTATTTTTATTGTAACTAGTTTCAGTTAGTGGTCAATAGGGAAATAAAGGTTGAACTTTTGACATGCATCAGAATGTTAATCAAATGCAATGCATTTCAAATAAAGCACAAATTTCTCAATGTTGTCATTTTTGTTTGTATGTAGGCAGTTTTATCCCGGCCCTTCGTAGCTTGGTTGTAGATTTAGGCAGTTTTCTTCCGACCCTTTATATCCGATGTAGGCATTGGGTTGTATATACCTGATGACAGGTGTGTAACGCGACACCAGCTCACCTGAACATCTAGGTAGATGGTGTGGCCGTACAGACATGCTTGACTGACAATACTGACACCCTGTCCTGTTTAAATCCCCATACCTGGAGATGTTAAACATTTGTAGTTGTGTAGACGATGCTTTTTTCTTTTTGTGGATGATCCCATGTCTATTGTGATTTTATGCCCAGTGGGTGGGCATGGCTTCTTGTGAAGAAGGCTTTTCTTTGATAGTAATTGATTTTAATCAGCCGGGAGAAAATTTCAAGTAATAACATTCAACATGCTATCCTAATGATTGCGCTTCATTATGCCAATCAAAGGAACCCAGAGTTAACTAAGAACATTGACGTTACACAAATAAACTTCATTGTCTTCCACTGCAAGCCATGTCCGACAAATGAATAATTGATACATCAGTTTTATCGGTGTTTTATGATATTTTCTGAATTTACAATGAATGCACACCAAAATTTGTGGACAAAATATCAAGTCATTGCGTTCGGGAATACTTTATCCCTTCGTCTGTAATGGAAGCTATCTGTTTGCATTTTAATTGGTACTACTGCATTCCAAAAATGAGTTGATTGGAAAATTTGCATGTAATTTTCAAATAGCTGTCAATTGTTGGCGAGTCATTTCAATAATTTGATCTTGGAATTTAAATCATGTTGTCTAACAGTAATTATCGGGTGAATAACTTGTCGCTGAGAATGGTGTAAACCAATACATGTCCTGTCAGTTGTATTTGTATTTTGCAATTATACGCAGAGATAGTTGAATCCTTATGAAAATTCTTTTACGATGAAACAGATTAATTTTTTTTATTGATTTTATTAATCAAAAAAAGAACGGAAGAAAAAGTGGTTTATTAAAATTGTGCACATAATGAAATCTTTTTTTGCAAAAGTGATAGAATAAGATCAATTTCAAGAAGATTCAAAAAAGGTTTGGAGATCAAAATTTAGATAGAAGTCGAAGAATTATTTTAAGGTAATTAAGTTAATGGAATGTGTCATGTTTTAATGGATGTTCCAGAATCCAGATTGGCTGTGTAAGTTTTATAACTGTATGACTCAGTGTTGACACCTTTCATTTTAGTCTGTGACAATGATGCATGCTAAAAAGGGTAATAAGTGTTAAATTATTGGAAAGCATGGTATAGGCGTACAGCATTTGCATTGGATGAAAGGAAATGCACATATTAAAACGACTTTTGGGGGTAATTCAAAGCTTGAAGTTGAAAGTACGTAACCTTCTAATTGTATCGGGGTGAGACAAATAAGTGTTAGATTACACTAGGAATGGCTGTTGATAAACACGTTTCTGTAAATCTAGGCAAACAAATTTAGTTGTGATTTACTCAAGTAGGACAGACTCCGGGTACGCACAAGGTCTGGTGAAGTGTTTTTATCTGACGAGGTCTGGTGAAGTGTTTTTATCTGACGAGGTCTGGTGAAGTGTTTTTATCTGACGAGGTCTGGTGAAGTATTTTTATCTGACGAGGTCTGACTGCTGGTGGTATACTCTGAGTGCAGTGTTTTACCTAACATTGGTGATTCAGCAGTGTGACAATAACAGTTACCTTTCAATAGATCTTCTGTTGTCAGTCTCTCAAACCACGGCTCGCTTTGTTAAAAAGTGTTTGTTTAAATGAAATAAAGACAGCTGGAATGTGAAATGAAGTTGTCTGAGAGACAGAGATCTATGTCTGTGTGACGTTTGGGTCTGTCTGTCACTACAGTCTTTAGGGATTGACAAGGTCATCAGATAGTTTAACTGCTACCTGACATGCAAGATAATCATACAGGCTTGTTCATATGAACCTGTATACAATCACTCTGATTTCTGATTACATGTGATGCCGAAGATATGTCGGCATTTAGAAAATTAAGTTACTCAAGAATAAATAAAAGCACGCTCAAGTACAGGGGTGTACAATTCCACTAGCCTGATGCATGGGGCTAGAAGATTTTGTCCGAATTAGTAAAAAAATGTTGACATATATTTTGAAATTATAGATGGGCTAGTAGACTTTTTTCAACATCTGCCTGTGGGTTAGTCCTCTAAATATGAAATGGTTCACCCCTGAAATTGTGGGGTTTTGTGTATATACATGCACTGTATTCGAGACAAATCATGGAAAAATTGTATTGTCTTTTGTACCTATAGTTAAAACAGATATACAGATGAATACAGGTCAATACAGATGTAGGTAACAAAAACACTGACTATGAAAAAGTAGAGTAAAACATTTCTAACAGGGCCCCTGAGTATTCTGACACCCTGTATAATCCAACCACATATTTTATTAAAAACTATCCATTAAAACCTGTGGATTCTGACACCTGTCTAATCTGAACAAATATATTGTGTCACTCAGTATTACATTGGGCAAGACAGGTTTCGGTTTTCATTCCCAAGATATACAAATAATAAATATTTGTATGCTATCAAAATCCAAGACCTCTCATTCCTGTACCGATTAATAAATAAAACTCTTTACAGTTAGCTGCACAAAGTATGCAGTTGTGATATTACACAAAGTATCGCTGACTGCTGTCACTCCCCAACAATGCATTGGCGGGCTGTTCCACACATAGAATATAGTGTTTCACCGTAGAGTGTTAAAACAACATTACAAAATGTCTATTCCTGTGAGAGAAGTATTGATTTTGTGTAAAAGAGAAATGTGGCAACAGATTTCAGCATGTCTATTAAAACTCGCTGACATTTTTGTTGTGTAGATTGTGTTATATCCGATAATACACAGATTTATCCGTGCGGAAAGAAATTCAGAAAATCGAATTTGCTACTATAAAACAGCTATTTTACATAAATACATACCTGGTAGATTTAACTCGTTCACCCCTGAAATTTCATAATGAATTATTCCAACTTTTGAATTGGAAGAGTTCAAATGTGTCTTTAGGGGTAAATGAATTAATTATAAGCTTATACATAAAATTGTATTGTCAATTTCTTCCCTTTAATATTTTAAACTGCACATGTTCTAATTAGCATACATATATATACAAATTGCATGCATCATTGCATATGGCGCTTACTCCCACAACATTCTACATCATCAGGGAAGATTACCTGTCTGCAAAGAATCTATTGAATATTCATGTTTCTACTTTATTTTCAAAATATTATTAAATTATAAATTTACAGGTCCATTCCCATGCAAGGCCATCAGCAAGATCTGCTGGAAGACGGCAAAGAGGTAAGCATTAGTGTTGTGATGAGTCAGCAGTATTGCCCACTTGTGTTTAAATATTAACATCATCCAATGTACAAGATTGATAAATATTATACATGTAGATTCAATTGAATAGGTTTTTAAGAGACTTTTCTGACTATTTTGTAACTGAAATATTTATGCATCATTTTCAAAACTTATTTCATTTCATATAACAAATATTGGGTATCCAAATGATCCAGTGTGTTGGAACTGTACGGGTAATTAATGTTATTGCTTATTTTTTCAGTGATCCATTCATCATATTCTCTGGTGGGATGCCGAGGGCGAGTTACGGAGACCGTCACACCATCAGCGTGATGCAGGAGAATTCTAACAACCACATTGTGTTTGACTTCACTTCCAAAGTGGTTGATTTTCTGACCCTCTCTCGGGCTGATGAGAACGATACCAGCGAGGATAGAGATGGTATGTAGTTACGGTTCAGGTAGATTTGACAGAATGTCTAGCCCCTATATCATTTAACACATTACACAATGATTCATTATTTTTCATGTATGGAGGATCATGTCTGACAGTATTATTCAAAATCGGGAAAATATATCTGAAAACAATTTCGTGTGATAAAACTCAAGTTGGTCTGTTAAAATTATCAGTTATTCACATTTTGTGTTAGATCCCCAAGGAATGTTAAAAAATTCACAGTTAGTTGATATACCTTTCATAATAATAAAGAGCCGTCATGACGACCTTGGACTGGGAGCCACAAACCCCACTAACTCGTGTCTTAATGTTATATAGTAGCTTGTATGGTAGATTGTTGACGTATTGTTTGGCGCACATGTATCTTCATCCGTTTCTCTTGTTTTCCATTGCCCAGTGACTTAGATTAAGTAATACTACTATAGTCTTCACAAAAATGCGAAATGAATCCCAAGTTTTCCCCATCAAAATCTAACATTAATTCCCTAATACATGCTGTGGTAGAAGACACCCAAAGACTCACCATATATTTTGTTACAGAGAATGATGAGCCCCACACATTGGTTGTACTGGCCGAGGAGGAGATTGTCCTTCTTGACCTGGACTCCAACAACTGGCCAACGTTTCGCCTGCCCTACATGAACAGCTTGCACTGTTCCGCCATTACCTGTTCCCAGCACATCGGTAACATCCCCAACCAACTCTGGCAGAAAATCGTGGATGCTGGGGAAGCTCAGATGGAAAGCCTGTCAAAGAGAGTAAGTCGATCAGGAACATAAAAATCTATTTTTAAATAAATCAAAATAGATATGGGCACTAAAGTTAGTGTTCACAGCACCATTGAAGATAGCCACAGAACATTCTGTTCAGCTGATCTACAACTGAGATAGCATTAGAAAAATTTGTTCAAATTTTACAGATATGATTTTTCATGACCTCTAGTTTACTATTATGAAGTCTTGCCCTTCATTTTCCATGTTAGGGAAACTTTTGCAATAGTTCCTGTAAAAAAGCTTTTGTTTAGCAGTATATTACACCTTGGTTTCGAATCTTACAAATTTATCAAACTGTTTTTCAGGACTGGCCGATAAATGGTGGGAAACTTGAGGAAGCAGAAGGGTCGACCAAAGACTTGATGTTGACTGGGTAAGTTGTAACTGAGGGTAGGGATAGAGCCAGAAATGTATAGGTATAAATGTAAATTCTATTACAAGTTAGTGATACATTGTAAAAGGTTACCTAGGAAATACAATTCCTTCTCAATCCAATGCATTCTTGATAATAGTAAGAAAATGAATTGAAGAATCAGTTTTGTGTACTTGCTTGATCGGTGTTGATTTTGGTCACAGTCAAATTTTGGCCCAATATACAATTTTAGAAATCATATAATGAAAATGTTTTTGCCTCAAGAAAAACTTCAGAAGTTTTTGCAATAACGATATGTTTCTAGATGTCTTAAGTTGTTTACAATTTGCCAATAAACTGAGGTACATGATTTCAGAAAGATATCGCGTAACAATGATATGTATAACTCGGGTTATCTTTCCATTGCTCTAGACTCAACCTAATTAATATTTCATCGAAATCCTTTGGTTTTTCAGTCATGAAGATGGTACAGTGAAGTTCTGGGATGCATCTGGTACCTCGATGAAGATGCTGTACAAACTGTCCACATGCAGTATATTTAATGTAGACATCCATGCTGGTGGTGACAGCAATGGTGAAGTTGAGGAGGAGTGGCCTCCCTTTAGGAAGGTAAGTTTATATATATAATAGCATGTACAATTCTGAAATAATTTGAGAATTGAAAACATTCTGGAATGCTTGCAAAAATGTTTTGCAGACAGCTTGAGTTCTAAAAGCCCTGACAAAGAGTACAAGAAAACATTATGAAACATTCTGAATTTTTCGAGGTTGTTATTGTTTGGAGTTGCCTCTGTTTACTTTCTTATTCAACAGTTATAAAATATGAATATTTGAAAAGTCATCTGTGAATTTACTGAAATATATGGTAACAAAAAAGGCAAGAGCTGTGTTCTGTTGGGGAAAAATTAAAAACATTTATTATAAAGTCAACAATTAACCTGATGTTGTGATTTATTCAGGGATAGAGAGTGTGTCTAATGCTGTAATTTGTATTGACAATTTGAAATAGTAAAATTATTAATTTTGTATTCACAATTATGAAATAGGACCATTTGCATTTTACCAAGAATATATTCCTTACTGGATATAGCTGTGTCAATATTTTCTGTTCAAATAAATGGTTCTTAAACCTTTGACTTACCTTGTGATTGACAAAAACAAACATCCCAACATTAGTTATATGTTCACAACTAACAATATTGACCGGTTATTTTGCACCATTAGGTTGGTAACTACGACCCATTCAGTGATGACCCAAGACTTGGAATCCAGAAAATCTCGCTTTGTCCACTCAGCGAGACGCTGGTTATTGCAGGCACAGCTGGTCAAGTGGTCGCCCTACAGATGGAGCGAGAAGAACGTGAACATGAGATAGAGACGGTTAAGGTCAACATTGTGAGTGACCGCGACAGTTTTGTCTGGAAGGGCCATGAGGCCCTACCCCAACGGGAAGGAGATGTAAAATTTGCTGCAGGATTCCAACCTACCAGTGTAATGCAGGTGTACCCTCCAGCTGCATGTACTGCTCTGGCCTTCAACTCGGAATGGCAGCTGTAAGTTATACAGCTGAATTATATGTTATCAGGGAAATATTTGTAGTGTGCATAACATATATTTTGTGTTACTTCAAAAGATATATGATAACTTGTTCAAACACAAGCAGAGAAACTATTTTTCCGTTTCATTTCTTTGATGAATTCAAAGCCTAACAAGGTACTGTGAAACCTGTCTTGGCATTTAATTCCTTCACCCCTACATACATAAACTGGACTTGCCCAGTCTATGATGGGTAAGGTTCAAATGTGACATTAGGGGTGAATGGGTTAACACATTGCTTGGATGAGACTGAATGTCTGAATACACTGTATATTAGGTGGGTTGTAAAAGAAATAGGAATACCCAGAAGACAGATTAGACAGGTTTCTGTGTATAAACAGATATGAGATGATTTTCAATTAACAGTTCTGTTAATACGTTTGCATATAACACGAGTTATAAACTAAATTTACTGCTATTCATATTCTACTTCTCCCAATATTAATTCAATGATGAGGATTGATCTCATCACCAATCAAATGTTATATGCAAAACCTTCATTGGTTGGTTCCTGCGCCTCAATTACAAGCGGATAATAATCAATGGCCAAAACCAGTAGTTGATGTACATGTTGAAACTGTTTACCTTACAGAGTGGCAGCTGGTACAGCCCATGGCTTTGGTCTGTTTGATTACGCTCAGAAGAAGGAAGTGTTAGTCCGCTGTACACTTAACCCTACAGGTTTGTAAACTTTAATCAAGGAAACACTGCAACATCAGACATTTTTACCCCATTCTATTTTACGGCTTTTGTCTTTGTAAATTAAACCTCTAAGGATGAAATGTTAACATACTGACATATTACTGTTTACAGTACAAGTTTCTTTTCATTTGTATATTAGAAAGTGTATAATAGATAAATCACAACAGTATTAAACAGCCAGAAGCTATATTTATCTTCATTAGCTTCATTTGGAATAAAAGATTGGTTTTGTATATGGCAAAGTTTGATGTGAAATTTGTAACAAAGAAGTGATTATTGACAAGCACAACTTTTGTAAAATCATCACACATAATACAAAATTTTGAAGTTAAAAGATTCTAGATTGGTAGTATTCATCAAAACTACAGTAATTATTACTAATCACTTGTTTTACAGACATGACAGGAACATCAGACACACCCATGTCCAGGAGAAAGTCCCTAAAGAAGTCCTTGAGAGAATCATTCCGTAAGCTGCGACGGGGACGCTCACAGAGGCGCGAGAAACCCAAGAAAGAAGACAAAACGTTAGTATCTGTTCAGGATGTGCTTGATTACATGTGTAACAGTTATTCTGTTTGCTGTACAAGTGCATTTGGAAGTGAATTTGTGATGAAGATACATCGACTAGAATCAATTTGTCAATGGGACACACGAAAGCATGAATACAGTACTGTAAATTCTGGGGTAAAATGTTGCTGAGTACATTCACCTTTATGAGGTATATATAAGACATTTAGGAGGTGTCAATACTGCAAAACTTACTATTTATGGAATGTATAAATTAAAATACCCTCATTTGTAGTTAAAACATACAGGTAACTTTATTAAGAAAGGTAAGCAGTCATTGTTCAGATATGTTTGTAACTTGACGTAAAATGGTATATGTTTAAGTGAGGAAAAGACCACAGGTAAAGACTTATTATATATGGAAGTTATAAGTTGGAATAATTTCAATTACAGTTAAAAAATACAGGTAACTTCATTGAGAAAGATAAGCAGTCATTGTTTGGTTTTGTTTGTAACTTGACGTAATATGGTATATGTTTTAGTGAGGATAAGACCACAGGTATAGAGGAGACCCCAGCAGAAGGCGCCACCAGTCAAACATCTCCGGCAGCATCACCCGAGCCGCGCCCGGTGGAGCGAGCAGTAGAAGCTCGCAGCACGGAGGACTCCATGGCCTCTATGGTCAGGTGTCTGTACTTCGCAGACACATTCATCACACATGGTAAGTTTGCTTTATCCTAGGTACATATGTATTTCTGATCGATGATGTCGCTCTCCATACAGCTAGGGACGTTAGAAATTGTGCTGTCTTCTATTGGACCTGGATTTGCATATTTCTATAAGTTGTCACCTTTGAAAATTATGCTAAAACTAAGTAAACCTATTATCATATCACTTTGGTTTGATTAGGTACTATTTGTTTCAGAACTAGTCTTAATTGTTACGTAATGTAATCTAATTTTCTTTCTATTTTAGGTGCTGGAAACACACCGTCACTCTGGGTTGGCACAAATGGCGGACATGTCTACATATACAGCATAAGTGTACCAACAGAGAAGAGGTCAGAGACTGATGTCACATCCGTACTAGCAAAGGAAATCAAGCTTCGTCACAAAGCACCAGTTATTTCCATTGGCGTGGTCGATAGCCGGGCCCGAAGCCTTCCTGACCCACTAGAGGTTCAGCATGAGCGAGCCAAGGCTCCAGAAATGTCAGGCCAGCATTCCGTAGTAATTTGCTCCGAGGAGCAGCTCAAGGTGCGTAGAACATACTAACACAAATAAGAAGATTTATGAGGTGCTGGCAATTATTAATCATCTGTGTCATGTGTATTTTTATATTATCATTGTGTTAAGGAAGAATCTTATTTCGGCATGAATCTTTCCAGAACAACTTCTTACTAGGAGAGATGTAATTGGGATTAGTATAACATTCTGAAGTTTGTAATAATGCATTCATCAATGATACTAAGGACATTCACAGTTATTTTCAAGGGAGATAATTCTACCACAGTTTTAATATAAGGTGAAAGATAGCATATAACATTTATATATGGTCGATCCCATTCTGTTTAACATGATTATTGAACTTATTTTCATAAAAGAACATGTAAAAAAACTAAATAGTAATAATTTTTACATTGCTCCCTCCATGTTGATGCTCGATATTTGCTAACTTTACATAATATTAGGTTTAATATTATATTGAACAGTACAAAACATGTATTTAATTTGATGAACAACCTGCTGATGTGTCTGTCCTGTTTGTAGATCTTCTCACTACCCCAGCTGAAGGCTAGGTGGAAGTTTAAACTCACCGCTCTCCACGGCTCCCGAATCCGCAAAGTGGCTTTTGTCACATTTAGGAGCAGAAGTGGTAAGTCATGTGCAGTATTGGTACAACTCTTGACTGATAAATATACTTTTTAATTTCTCACAAATTTTTGAATTCTGAAAAATGCACATAAACAAATCAGAACCACCAAAAAAAATGAATTTGAAGTCAAAAACACTATTTTATGATTTGCTGACATTGTGTGATTGACATTTCAGATGAGAATTACACAGAAAATGACATTGCCTGCCTTAGTAACCAGGGAGACCTGAGTGTATACTCCATCACAACACTGCGGGAACAATTAATGGCTTCAGCCCTACGCAGAGAAGATATCAAGTAAGAAGTCAAATTCTTTTTCCTATGGTGATATTTCTTTCTATTTCTGATAGGTCAAGGTCAGCGACCCTTCATCAGTAAATTCATTGAACTGTTTTGTAAATAATAATGCTCCCTTCCTAAAAGGAACATTTTCATTTGTAATTGGAACAGAATAGTCTACAGTGTTACTGATATAGTTCTATGTATATTGATGCTGATCCATTTTTCGCTTTGCAGTGGTATTTCATCGTTTACCTTTACAAAGCAAGGCCAGGGCTTTTTCTTGAACTCCCCGTCCGAATATATCCGTGTAACACTGTCTTCACGGTATGTGGCGGATTCTAATTGTGATGTAGAGTTAAAGGAGGGCATGAGACCCGAACCTGAGCCTGAACCAGAACCAGAGCCAGTTGTACAAGTTGCTCCTGTGGCTGAAGCTGCAGAGGGCGCTGCTGAAGGTCAAACAACACAGGAAGAGGAAAAACCAGTGTAGGTCCTTGTTCATTACTCTGGAAAAATTGATAGGACAATATGGGGGGAAAATAAGTTGTTTTTTATATAAGCCTGATGTTATCTTTGAGTTGAAAATGACGTAAGGTAGGTATATTTTCTAAGATGCCTAAGAAAGAATATATATGCTGATAATTGCTTTTTATAAACAAGGGTATTTATATTCCATCGTTTTGATTCTAGCACAAAGATACATACAACACTGGCATATTTAAACATCAAAATGTCTTGACAATTATGTAACAATTTTTTTTTTTAAGATTTTCCTAAAGTAATATAAATGGGTCCTCTGGGAGGTACTTACATAGTTACAGTTTTCACCAAAAAAATGCTTTGGAGTTGTGTTGGATATGTACAAAATTCGGAAATGTAGACCAGGTTTGCCACAATACGATTGGACACAGTAGTGTGATGGGCAGTGAGGTGACCTGTGATTTGTGGTGTTGTAGAGAGGGCCAGAATCTAGCGAGTCAACAGCAGTACAACAGTGGAGACATCGCTGAGGCTCTCAGTGACTCCATGTTGATGAACGACTCGCGGGCAGATACCACACTAGAAGGGGAGATAACACAAGACAGTATACAAGTGTTAGTATCTCTACTAACCACTAACACACATAGGGAATCGGCTTGGGCTTTTAGAGCTTAACTGTCTTCTGCAATTCACCTTCTCCTACAGAAGAGCTAGTTTGCATGTTAAAGTAATGTTTTGTTCTTGGGTAGTTTTCATTCAGCCTTTCAGTAAATTTCACAAGAAATATTGAATTACTATGCTGTAATTCTGGAAGTTTAAATTCATCAGGTTCAACTGTTGTTTTCTTT
This sequence comes from Chlamys rubida, assembly GCA_032359455.1. Taxonomy (NCBI): domain Eukaryota; kingdom Metazoa; phylum Mollusca; class Bivalvia; order Pectinida; family Pectinidae; genus Chlamys; species Chlamys rubida. The sequence goes on from JAUMHH010178550.1 coordinate 25,183, forward strand.
CTGCTTTTTGTGTTTTTCTACACGTTTCTGCTTTTCAAAGGACAATGAGGTCTTACTCGACACACTGTTTGGAATAAACTTTCCAAAAACGTGTGTGTATCCCAGTTTCCTGGCACTCTGAATAGAAATCACACAAAAAGCCTCTAACATATATACTAAAGGCTTCGTTAGCTGCGCACTGTATCACGTGTCTGTCATTTCTCATATGAAGATGACTTTTGCTTTTTAGTGCTACACACAAATTAACTTGTATTGCTAGTTGTATATCGGGTTGCACGGTATCATGTTGGCTACTGACAGTGGGTGTTGAACTCATTTTCAGTACTTGTACTAACTGCATAGTAGTTTTCTGTATGTGCTTGAAGTAGAAATTTAGATTAAGATGGTTCCTGCTTATTTTCGGCAAAATTTTCATAAATGAATTTGATATTGTGCATAAATTTACTGTATGAATATAAGGTTGGACTCTGAAGATTTTGAAAAGTATATCGCTTTCAGTAAGGGCTATTCCAGAAATATATATAGATATATGAAGGCGCGGTTTGGGCTTGGAACACCGCCGGAATGCTTCCTGGAATACATTATACAAATGTTAATTATTTAAGTCCCCATCGCTCGTTTATATCAATTTTACATTTCTCCACGTACACCAGGTTATTCCCGGACTCCCTCCAATAATACCCATACATGTATTTATTTCTGGAAAAGTCCTTTGTAGTTTGATTTTATATTGAATATCTATGTAAGTGCAGATATATGAAACTGTTGTAACAGCACAGAGGTTCCCAAATCAAATTTTAAGAACTGATAGGTCTTTGCTATAAGGCCAGACAAAAAAATATATGCGTTTGAAAATTTTTGAGTAGGGAGCAAAAAAATATGTAACGTTTATATAGAGTGATCTTGACTTTATAACAGTGTTTCTTTGAAAATTGTCTAAAAAAGTTTAGGGTAGGCACAATAAATTAGGGTAGGTAGGGTTACTGGAAACAAAATGTTTTTTGTTTGGCCTAACATACATTCATATCTCATTGTGAAGATATTTTTGTAATCATTGAACTTTTCTTTACTACTTTAATTAATATTTATTTTAAACTGAACAATTGGAATTATATTTTTCAAATGTAAAATGATGGAAGTTTGAATGATATTTAATTGAAAATTAGTGAAGATTTGTGTTGATTAATTATGCTGTAATTCTGGAAGTTTAAATTCATTAAAACCGTATTGTCCATTACAGTGATAAATTAGTTACAACTTCTGTATTTGACCTATTGCAGTATGGAGACGCTGTCCAGTGAAGTGACCTCTGAGGTCCAGTCCAGTTCTCTTGTCGAGACGACAACCACAACAGTGGCTGAGGTGTCACACACGGCATCTTCTGTCGTGGAGACTATCACCACAGTTTCATCTTCAACCACAGAGGAGATTACCACACAAGGTATTTGTTCATGAATAATTGGTTTTTTATTAGATTAATTGATATTTCATGATTAAATGTTCTTTTTATATTATGTAATAGATCTAAGTGAAACTGTAAAATATTTTCTGTTTTCCATTGAAAAATTCATAAAGCTTGAAAAGTAAAATATTTTGATATAAACTGAGATTAATGTTTATTAAAATAAAAAAAAACATTATAGTATTTTATTTGTTTCATCATTCATCAGGGCCAAGTTGTATAAAGCGTAATTAACTTTATAAGACATTGACACAAGTTTTCAAAATGTTATTCATGATAAATAACTGAAAATCTATGGAATTAGTTTCTGTCTTCATATGATAATTTTAAATTCCAGTACAAACAGTTTAAGTTTTGTACATCCATCTTTTGAGCTGTATACAGGGAAACTTTAGCCCAGTGAAAAATTCACCTTTTATTGGTAAAATCCATATCCACCGAGCGTCAGCTTAGCCCTTCACATGCAATGACCATAAATGACTATATATAGTATGTTGTGCACTTTATGGAGGGAAAAAATGCAAAAAATAAACTTGAGCGACAATTTTCCTAGTATACAGTGTCAACAGATGAAACTCCTGTATTAAATTGTTTTACTTTGAACATCTGGGCCCATAGAATAATGTTTCGTATAAATATGCACACTTTATATTTGTTTACAAAAATGTTTAAATCGGTCAATCTGATCGTAACATTAAAAGAATTTAAACCTTTGTGAAATCACTTGTAATGGGATCACTTGAATACAGAAACACGGAGAACCTGTAAAACCAATAATGATATGTATTAACCTATTGAGCATCTCCTACACCAAACAAATTGACATGACATTTTTACACCTACAGTAAATAACATAGACGACGACACGAAGGCGACACAGCCAGGTGTGGAGGTGAGAGGCGTCCGTTGTACTTTCTCTTATGACATCCCACCATAGCACTAATCTCCGCGCTGTCTGGTGCCTCGAGTGTTTTTTTTTTCGTGGTGGAGGTGGTACTGTGATTAACATTTCCTCATTTTAACATTCCATCCACTGTTTAGTTCTTACCCAGTATCATTTTAATTTTCTTCGTAGAATACTTTCATTGTTTCACCTAAGTATTTTGAGTTTCTCTTGTGTTAAATCATATTTTGTGTTGCTTCATATACTAACTTTTAGCAAGATCAAGTGGCTATTATGTTCTCCTTGTATGTGTGTTCAAATCTTAATGAGTTGTAATTAATATGTGTGAAGGATATAAATTGGCTTTGGGAGGTAATTTATGTTAGCATTCACATAGAGATTTTGAAACCTATATCAGTATTCGTGGCTACATGTACAATTCAGACAGGTCTTTGGAGGTTTGAAGACTTGGCTTATTTAATGAGTTTATATCTGTTTAATCAGAATAATTTTGAAATAATGTTTGATATTAATGTGGCAAGGTAGTGCATGATCCCCCAAATACTGTATATATACAATTTATATATACACATAATGATTATTGTGTTTAATTTTGTCATATATGGTAGTTTTTCTCACCTATAATATCTATAATAGCACATAACTTCATGATAATAACATCTATATTTTCATGTCTCATCTAGTATAATAAGGATACTAATTCAAATAAACTGTAAAACATGTGTAATTCATAAATGTTAATTATCAACAAGTTTCTAAGAAAGTGTAATTGTTTGAGAAAGCCTTTCATTTAATAAAAATGGAAATAGATTTAAATTAAAAGAAAGTATTTATATAAAATGTGAAGTTAGTTTAAGAAAGTCATTCATGTCCAAGCATCTTGCAGATATTCATTATAATAGACAGTCATTGTGTTGTCATCCAGAATCAATTTCTTTTTATTTGCGCTTCCTACTATTTCTACATTCATTGTCTTTCTTGTCTAATGGCTCACCATCACAGTGTTGAAGTGTGCGCGTGTGCTAGACTTAGACGTTTTATGGAAGGGGTGTCATAAGGGAATGCTACTGCAGACACTTCTATGGGCACCCCGCTGTTACACAAACGGTAGCTGATTCAAATGTAGTCGATGGTGAACATATAAAGATATACTTTAATTCGTCTTGAAACATTTTAATCACATATCTGATCTGTAATTGCAGGAGATTGATACATCAGATAAGTTGAACGAACTGAAGATAACTGAAGATGTAGATGAAACCTTGATCGCCAAGAAAGTGGCACAGGAAGCCGATACCATTGTGGACACTGCTGTTGCAAGTTAAATTCCGGAGTTGTCCCCCTTTGCAATACTCTCCTCTGTGTGAGACCGACAGACTGTGGTATCAGGGCAGCTGGGACCAAGAGAGTGGACGCTTTTACAGTATTCTGCAGCACTGATAGTATGGATATTTCTGGTTATCTTGATCCAGTAGATGACCAGAACATGACATTGATATCGGATGAAATTCTTTACAAGACATGCTGTCGTAGTGGCAAGCCTGTTAAGACGACAGGCAGAACTTTCTTACCTCTTGAACAGCCTGTGACTTTGGATGTCACCATTGTAATTCAATACAACTTATTTCAATGTTTATATCGCTCTGTTATGAAGTGTGGGCATTAATGAAGTCACACATATTTCCTGAGATTAAATGACAGCGTGTAACTGTGTCAGTGACGGACATTGCTCACCTTTGCAAAGAAGCTTTAAAAGTAGGATGGTGTTTTATGTATGATCAATATAAATGTGTTTTGATCTGTTGGGGGGGATTATCTCTTTCTCATCTGTAAAATAAGGATGAACACTGTCAAATTCAAGTTGTTTTCATCTCCATACGCTCATTTAATCAACCTTAAATTATTGCGTAAATGTTCTATATACTATTTCCTGGTAGTTACTATGGCGATTTAAGCAGTATAGAACCGATGCTCTGTACATGTGATCAGCGTGTCATACAATGGCTGGGGGATGTGGACTGCTTCCATTTTGAAACGTAATGTATGGTTTTGTAAGGTTTTGTGAACGTTGCAAATCAATAACAAATGATTGTAAAATATGCAAATTTTTATTTTATACAATAATTTCCTTTTCAAAGCTTCTTTGGTTATTGCTCTTTATGTTTTATGCATTTTTATGTGTAATAGTGCAATTTAAGTTAAGGAGTTCTTATAGAAAACTCGAGTCCTAGAATAGGCAGCACAAGAAATGCCAAGTAAAGGGAGGAAAACAGAATAAGACGAATGCTGAAAGCATACTTGTTTTAGTTTCTGATATTGGCATAATTTCTGGCATTAAATTACTGGTATCTGGCCCTAGTTTCATAAATGTGCGTAATTAACCTCTTAAAGAACCTAAAGAAATTTCTTTTTAGTTTTTTCTTTGGAAAGCGTTGCAGGAATGAAGAAAATATTCTTTTTAAGATTTTTTAATTTCCAGTATGCTTTCCAATTGGAATTCCATTACATCGAGGGATTTCCTTACATTCAGGGACATTACTGAAGCTGGCCAGGTCCAATATAAGGAATATCGGCCGAAAGCATTTCTAGTGCTGTTATGTAGTTCAATATTGCATACTACTAAAACAAGTGTGTTTTCAGCATTTTAAAAGACATTGTAACAAAACGGAGTGTTGTATGTGTTTGTGTATAGACTTGTACAGTTTTAGATGAAATATGTGATAGTTTATTTAGAGTGTTAAATTCTGTGCTACTAGACATGTGTTGAGCAATATATTCTTAACGTCGTGAAAAACTTAACCAACAAAGTGTAATATTACATGTTTAAAATGAAAACGTTTTGCTGTCAGAGTGACTCTTTGTCAAATTCCTTAATTTTATTGTTCGAAAACATTTATATCATATCTTACTCTGGATTTGTAATACAATTTACACAGTGTACATTATAAAATCTATACTAGGTGTTTATTTAAACCAAGTTTCTCATTTAAAAAACTTGCAAATATTGTTTGAACTAAATTGAAATAAATCGATTTTAAGAAATTTAAAACGGTGATTTTTATAACTGAAAAGCAATGGATATTTGTTAAAGGGTAGTACACTTACATTAGCTAAAACTTATTCATTTATATGCAGCGTGAAGTTGTAAATAGTACTAACAGTAGATTTGTTACATTTAACTTCTGGCTCGGGCAAGATCATTCTCTATGTGTTCAGATAGTTATGGGAGGGATGAAATGGTTGTGAATTGTTTTTAAAGTCAAGCTGACTTGGAAATATTGTTGGCATACTACTGTGTGATGGTAGTTAGTTATTTCTACAGTAGGTGAATGTAAACACAAAAAGAAATCATGGAAAAAGATGGTTTCTTCAGAAGATTTTTACTCTGTGAGTGGCAGGTTTTCTTGGGGCTGTCGATAATTGTGAACCCCGTCCTCTTGATTGGTACAGAAAGGTTGTATTTGTATGATCTCCTCATGTGTTCCATTTACCATTGTGAATTTTTTTAATCCAAAGCTTAAGTGATTTTGAAACTGTAGACTCGGAAGTTTTCGTGAAGGAATCAATAATTCGCAGATAGGTGAACATCATTGTATGATTTGAATTTAAATCTAAATAGCTCGCCCACTACCGGTCAAATGAAGCCGAAACATATCGGATTGAAATGTTTCTCAAACCAAGTCAAGAAGACAGTAGTTATATAAAAGATAAAAATAATTATCTGTACATGGCATGAAAAGTTCAGTTTCTACAGTAAAATACCATTTATTTGCCTTATCAATTGTTGAATGCAATTTTATACATTGTGCTTGTGCCTCGCTGTTTGTGACCCATTAAATGATGGAGACCTGCCTGTTACTGTTGTGTTATGATACCCCGGCGTTTTGAGGGTTTAAGGAGTAGGGTTTATTTTTCTCACTAGTGCATTTATGTTTAAATATGTAATCAAATGACCAAAATATCAGATTTTTATCATGTTTCCATACAATTGTTTTCGAGGGAATTTGCTTGTAAAGCTTTTTGATATAAGTGTGAATACGATTAAACCTTATCTAACTGTATGGTTGATAATCATTTTTGAAACAACAGGGACTATTTCGTATCGCCAAGCATTCAATTTTGTTACAGTTCTTGAAAAGTCAAAGCCATTAATTTTAGTATTGAAAGAACTGCTGCGAATGCAAATCATTTCTAGAAGATCGGGATTATACAAACACCATTTTCATATTTAAACCATAATTATGTGATCAGGCAACATAGAGTCTTTTCAATGCCAGTATAACTAAATACTAG
>JAUMHH010178551.1:3679-15299 GCA_032359455.1 Chlamys rubida
GATAGTGAAATGATTCTACCCATACCTAGCCATCTGATACAGATAGTGAAATGATCCTACCCATACATAGCCATCTGATACAGGTCTTGTATCATTACTCTCCTTGCCGTGATGTCTCTATATCGACATGTGTCTGGATGGTACCAGAAATCTGGTGTGGGAATATAACCAGCATTTTTTATTTGCAAAAAAAGGTTATTTTTTCAAGGACTGTTTGCCTAAAAAATGAAAAAATGCACAACTAACAACCCAGAGGAAATTACACGTGAAGTTTGATAAAACTGCCAAGTCGATGTAACTGTTTGATGAACAGAACGAACTTCAAACGTCAAAAGCCAAGATGATTGCCTTTTCAGACGGAGTCATATTATACGTCAACGTAAAGATATTAAATGAAACCGTTCCTTTACTGTTTGCGGTTTTATATAGATAAAATCACTCACAATCCTAGTAATTGTATATTTAAATACATTAAAAGTCTTCATTTTCAACTTGCGATAATAACGGTAAAAGTGTTTTGTCGCGATAAAAAAAGAGATTCAATGAAAATGTTTATAACAGAAACGCACGCGTTGTTACATAATAAGCCTAGCTGTACATGTTCTTAGTACAGTTGTCATCAGGATGCAGTAAAACACATATCCCGACTGCACACCCACCTGTTAATATCCCAGATAGATTGAATAGGCAACGGTAAAATACTTTATTTATTTGTTTCTGTTCTTTTTAAATCAGCTAAAGAAAACTATCCAGTCCATTTTGACACAATAACGCAAAATATTAAACGTTTACAGTAGCATTATAATTTAACACATCAGATCGACTTTAACTGCTGATGGAGAATAATGGTGTAAACATAGGTGTATGTCATCCGAGTCACCAGCCTGCTAAGATTAAATTTTATTAACAATTTCAATATTTTCCATCTACTTTTTATGGGCTACTGATAAACATATACACTTACACGTGTAACAATTCCATAGAATCATCATGGGAGAGGTTTGATTAAATACGTCTGATAACTTCTCGTGCCATGGAGTCTGACATAATCAATACGTTAATTAAAAAATAACACCGAATCTGCTTTATTTAAAATTCATAACACTTGGCCAGAACACTTTTTTAGCTTGCTATTGTAAGCATAATTTAGATTTTTCTAAACTTCGTTCATTATTTCTATAAATTCATTGTATTACATCAGATGGGAAATGCATTTGAGAATGTCTACGTATGTTATGATGCTAGGGTGACCGCCATGCTCTACATAATGTATATCACGAATCACAAACATTGAAGCCGCTCGCAATAGACGTAGAAGGCGATGTAGAATCACATGTAATAGAAAGCCTAGTGATGGTATTTAAACTGACACGTGATTCCTATCTTCCCTCTCTCCTGTCCTTCTATGTCTCTCTATGCTGAACATATAAAACACAGCTACTTAAAAAATGTACTTGCAGCAATGCAAGATTAGGAAATATGCGGACTTTTTCACGAAAAATTATTTTTTCATAAAAAGAAGATGCCCATTCCTTTTAAAATTTTAAAATAAATATGCCAAATAATTATATATCAATCAGAAAAAATCAACATCACCACAAATTCCGTCGATAGTTCATTAGAATTACATACACCTCACGTTGTGGGTGTGACAGGTCTAGTCTGTGACGTCATCAGTCTTCTGACGGGGGAGTATCTGACGGCCTTCAAACGTTATAGAGATTGACATTCTTTCTATAGAACGTATGTTTGGTGTAGATAATGGACGCAGCTCGTTTTAAGAGGATACGGTTGCGGTAGAGTTTGTGTATCAATATATAAATAGTATAATTTGCTGTGGGAGCACCAGGAAGTAAAAACAGGTCGTCTTTAGGTACAACTGGTGAGTCACAAAGAAATCGTAGACTGGTGCGGAGATATATGTACCGGTGTTTGAGGAATCAAAGTAGTGACCGTCGTCTTAATGAAGACGTTGTTTAGCCGAGGCTGGTTTTTATAGTTGTTTACTCTCGGTGAGAACTGAGGAGCTCCGGACCGACAAAGGGAATAGGAAAAAGAGAGTATGAAAAGGTGAGGTGTACCGAGGTAGCGCCTACAGTTCCATATCTGTGTGAGTCTGTGTGGAATAGGTAGTAGTATTTCATGAACACACGGGAGATACAACGTGTATATTTGTTTTATTACTTTTCAAAACTTTACCGAAGAAAAGAACTAATATGTCAAACGTATTCTTCAATAAGTACCAACATGTAGCATTTACGGAGTTATCTTACATAATCACATTCAAAAGACCCAAGTAATATTCTCCCCTTCTGAACCCTCCCCCTTCCTATAAATCTAGTTTCTTCATATATACTGAATTGTACATCAGCTCAAATGTTTCTTAGCTGACAGTAAATTAAATCTTACGACAAATGTTACAAACGTTTTAAGTATATAGATATTTAAGTAATGACCAACATATGGTAGAATATATTACGACGGGATGAAAATGTTACGAAGACTTAACGAAGATCACTCTTTTCCTCCACATGGAAATGTAATTGAATGTCGTCAAAGACAAGCCACACAACGGCCACCTCGTAACGTGTCGTCCAAGACAAGCCACACACGGGCCACCTCGTAACGTGTCGTCCAAGACAAGCCACACACCGGCCACCTCGTAACGTGTCGTCCAAGACAAGCCACACACCGGCCACCTCGTAACGTGTCGAATAAGGAACACTACAACTACGATAAAAACAATACAAAATGTGTCATAATGTAGACTTCACACCCGTAGAAGAACTTCTGTTGACTTTTACACATGTAGAATGTATTATTTAGTTTATCTATAAAATCGTATACCTATTTGAATGTGGAAGGCTTACTTTCTAATTATACATAACATATATGTTTGACAGATGAAGGGTTTTGCGATTGCCTTTCCTTAAACAGAACATACAAGCTTGCGATATAAAGGCGATACATTGGCATGTGAAGATCTTATGACTTTGTGTAAAGTTTCAAGATATGTTTGGAAAGTTCAAGGTAAAACTTCAGAAAATTGTCAGTGCCAAGTTTGTTTTTTAATGATCAACCAACGGCGATCTTGGATAGATTCGCAACTACTACATGTATCTAAACAATGTTATCGAAGTTTCCGGTTCATAAACTCGTTATAAACACTAAAGTCCTGTCACTTCTAAAATATAGGAATTCTAGTTATTCTTGAATTATTTAGCATTTATGCCCGTTCCAATAAAAAAGGTGAAAGAAAAAAAGGATATCATTGCTAGTTTTACACTAAGTTTATACAATGTGAGATATATATAACTGTATAACAAGTCAGCAGCTTGAGATTGGCTTCGGTTCCACATTGATTCGTAAACTCTTTATAGGAAAAAAGATTAGCATCAATCTATAAAGCGGTTTATGCAAAAGTGCACACTGTGTGTTGGTATATATACTGTAAACCCCCCAAAATCATGGTTATGTCTTAAATTGCACATAGCAACACTTTTAGTTCATAGTTGATATATTTTTAATACATTTGTTTTCAACAACATTTCGCAAAAAACACCATTGCACATTGCAACCAGTCGGAAGTTATAATTACAAATACCGCCCCAAACATAACGGTATATGACGTCATCACTTTTTGTGTTGTACGATATAACCTGAAGAGTCTGTCATTGGGGGAATTACCAAAATTAAATTATATTAATTTAAACCAATATTTTCCTTTGTGTATGAACATCATTAATTGATTTTAATTCTGCCTTAAGCTGTATTTTGAGTCTGTCAATGTAATAGAATTATTTGCTGAAATGCTTCAGCTTTTTTGTCAATACGTTAAACTATTTACAGAAACTCTCCCCTCTGGTTTGTTTTATTTCAAAGCGTTACGAAAGTGTCTTGTCTGTTTATATAACTACGTTTCTATCTGTGCGTTAAAAAATAAAATATCGTATACCAAAAATAGAATAATTGGTTATTACACTGTTTAGCATCTTGGCTGACATGCAACAAGAATCAACAGCGACCACGTTTTAAAGTGAACACCCACAGAACGTGTCCTCTAAGTCGGGACACCTTGATGGACATATATGTATTATTCATTACCGAAGATATATAAGTCCGCCGGATTGTGATCAGGCTCGCGTATTGACAGATAGGGCGCCCCCTAACGACCACAACGTAGAAACATGCAGCCTTGCTAACACACGTAATCATCACATCCAATGGAGCCGTAAGCCCCGGAATATTCAGAATCTGTCACGGAACGTTATCCGCCATTTATAGCGTAATTAACATGCACAACCCACTTCCAAAGGTCGCTATAGACACCAAACCTGATACCTCGGTTAATAGACCATTATCCTCGCTACATCGCACAAGTTCCAAATCATAGTCCAGAAAAGATTCTTACGAATTGTATCATTCAAAATTCTAGGATTACCGATTTGATATTTAATGTTAGACTTACCAAACACCGATTGGAATGATGTCAATAATATGTTTCGGTTATTTTTTTATCCTTTTTGCGTGGTGTTTGGTATCTTAGTTAAGAAAGATATCCCAGTATTTCAGCATTTGAAGACAGAAAAGTCATCAGAGCGAAATCATCAATCTGGAACGTAAGTTAATATTCACAAAAGTATAAGGAGAATAGTAAAACTAATGGCATTAGACATCACATGTAGATATTACTACATAACAATACAATATACATCGAAACCAGTCAAATACAAGCAACATTGAGTAAAGGGATCGTACACAGCTAACAATGGAATGGAAAATCATTTGAAATATATGTTTTCGTTTGAAGTTACACCCTATAACGATACAAATTACTTAATGCTGGCTTCGTGTTTGCCACACGAAATGTTCTAATCAACAATCTTCCAAAGCCTGCCTACAAAATCTGATGAAATCTTTCATTGTGCCTATTTAAAACTAAACCGCATCAGAACGGTTAAAAAACAGTGAAATGAAATATGTCGGAAACACCCGCCGGAGCTAGATGATATTGCTGATGCGTGGGCTTTTCATTTAGAGACCTTATTTCAAGATTTAGAATGTGGCATATTTGACGAACCGTTTTTAAAAATGTTATTAAAAGTTGTGGGAAAGGCTTGCAATGCTAGTGAACAATTTCATTTGTATCCGATTATGACGTGTAAAAATCAAATATGGCGTAAAAGTATAATCATAGATAATTATAGCAATAGTGTAAGGATTAAAGTCCTTGTCTTTCAAGCATTTAACTGCTTTCAGTTAATATCCAGGTGGAAACGACAAATTCCTTGAACGGTTTGCATATTGATTTAAATGTAAACTGAAATCAAATCAATTAATGTAATCTACCATTGCTTTGCATTTTGAAAATAAATTCATTTATGAAAAGACAAAGCGTAACATTCAAATCGAGCATGCATGTCGATTGTATTTAATCAGTATAAAGAGCAGTCATCTTCCAAGATGGGATAATGACACACACCGTTACCATCGTGACGTCGTAATTATAATGCTGACGTAACAAAATCGGATCATGGCATTCAAAGCTGATAAACATGTACGTGCCAACATAAATCAAGACATATTTTATTGTAGCATACTCATACAATGGACAAAGTAAACTCCTCTAAGCAGTATATTTAGATATTTCTAGGGTGTTGTTACTTTGTTCATTGTACAAAGAGATCTACTCAAACAGGGCAATGGGAATCACTTTACTTCCATTCACTTCCATTTGTTTAGGCCCCGGTATAAGCAGAGAACAAGCACAATTATCAAAAATCAATCTTAGTAATATGATTTTGTGATTGACACTAGCCCATGGTGAATAGACCCATTATCGTTTGTTGGAACATTTGTAAATTTTCGGATAGCACTGAACAACTGAATTTTTAATTGATATGTGATCGTGCCATCACATTTCATGGTCCAACACTTCAAAATAAAAAGATTCGGTCGGTTGCCATTTTTTGTTATTGTTTGATTTTTATTTTTTCAAGTTAAATATACCATTGCTACATTGTATGTTTAATAGAGATTTTTTTTCTATGTATTTGCATTAAACTTTAGCTATGCATTAACATTTAAATTTGTATAAATATAGTAATGGGTTTTACTATGTATACATGTAAGGCTAACAGTTTTCTACGTATTCGTAATAAACTTTAGCTATGCATTAACATTTAAATGTTGCTATGTACATGTATACTATTAATATTTTATTCATGTTCACTATTATCTCAGTAACATTGAAAAAATACATCAATGTCATTACTTGTAATTAAAATTCGAGAGATTAAAAATATTTATAAATGTTTTATGTGATAAACTATATTTCTATTGTCCCAGCATGATAGTTAGTTTCCCTGTATTGTACACGTGGACAATACAGTGAGTTACATGGATGTATCTCTCGTCAAAACATGACAGTTCCCCTGTATTGTATACAATGAACGTGAACAGCACAGAGGCGTATCCTGGACGGTTCTGGCGTCACAACACGACAGTCTCTCTAAAATGTATTCGTTGTTAAAATATAGTGGTGAAGTTGTTTTAAAGGAAGACATATCGCCCCTTTAACAGTCTTATTAGCTGGCGTATAAATGTCCAATAACCTTTTTTCAATAATCTATAAGTTCATGGGACAATTTTCATTGAGCAGAGAACAGGTGAAATGTTTGACGTTATTTTCTTTCTTCCCTAGATATGGTTGAATTAGCATCGAATTAAAAGAAATCAAAAATATCAGCAAATCCATAATCTTTGGAGTTTCTGGTTAGTTCCAACCAACATGTTGTCTTAAAGAGTCATACTTTGGCATGTACCAAGAGGACATTCAACTCAGACCTGATGATGAAAGATATTTTACTGTATCTACGATGTGCATGCGTTTTCCACTCACACAATCCGTCGTTTCTTTAGTGGCGATACATAGAGTAATATTACTGATCTGATACCGGTCATTTGTTCCTCCCCGTGCTTACTCTTAAAATCACATCTCCTCTGGTCGGCAATAAGACTAAAAACGTAAAGATTAATAATTTAGACTTATTAGTAAAATGAATATAAAGTATATCAATCAACATTATGTTACGTACATGAGATCTTTGCACTTGTCATAGACTCATAACGAACACTTTTCTGTGTCATCTGGTCCGATATTACAATTTAAACTGAACGCTTCTGGACCCCTTTTAATTTTTTTCACATATCCTGAATATACCCAGGAAGGTGGAAGGTGATTTCTCTGGATATGCAAGCAATTTCAATTAATATGTCTATACACTTGAAAAGTAACAATGTTTTAGCAAAACGTCGCACACGACCACTGTCTGATTTACCCTACCGCACACATTTTACCTGTAGCTGTCTAATACGTTAACAATAGTTAGGTAACATAGTTCATACCACATATGTTTATCCAATAACTCTTGTACAAAAGGCAAATATCCAAGATACGAATTGATATTTTCAAAACTCATACCAACGAAAAGCGGGATCCTTTTTTCAAATTTTACTTCTAAAACTGTTCAACAAGAAAACAGATCGCAGATCTTCATCCTGTTATCGCGTTAACATTTTGGACAGATTTCGGTTTCCATACCGTCACATCAGCAAATCACTGTGTCCTTTATTGTTTTAGATTTAAAGGTTAACTTCGGGACGGGACATTCTATGGTGCCTCCATTAAGATCTAATGGAATGGAGGTAGGCATACTACCGTAGAACATCATATACAGATATTGCAGTGACAGCAGGCCTGGAACGGTTGTCCCTCAGGACTATTAAACACCAGGTCAGAGGTCAAACAGTCGATTTCAGAAGGAATTAAGAGACAAACCCATTTTGTCGTTAGCCGTATTTTTACCGGTAGTATTCCTTTGAAATGAATCGTACACTGCCTATCAATCGTATCGGATTAGTCTAGCATACTGAAAGATCGCCGACAAATGGGCATAAAGGTACGTATGGCTTTTCGTAGACTTGGATTAGCTTTAAAATAGAGACGTAAAACCTGTCTCATTCGAAAGAGATGAACTTCGTTACTAATACTACGTTTTTAGCAGGAGTTACTCTGCGGGGATGGCCATGCTGGGCTGTAGTCATAATAAAACTACGTTAAAAATCCATTCAAATATTTAACTATCCCTAAGACCCAAACCTCGGTACATTAGGTTTAGTCTTCCCAATCAATACTGCCAGATCACCTCTTTTTACTCTAATTATTCCGAACGCTTGAAACTGATTTGAAAGATTTATGAGAAATCGGACACTTTAAGATGAAAGAAAATTGTGAATTTCTAATGCAAATTTGTTACTTTATATTGAAGAAACATAAACATTTCTATAATGGTTTGTGTAGCACTAATACCATGACTATATCTTAAGCTGACGTTCGTTTCTGCATATGGCTTTCTTCTGCAAACAGGTCCTAGCTCTATTGTCGAGCAGGGAGAAGTTACCAGTATATAACCGTTGTTTAACCTTGATAATATTTCGGATTATCTGTTAAATTAATACCGAGAAATCAAACTCATTTCTCGGAAATATAAACAGATTACTCTAGCGGTATCGACAGGGTCGACGTAAAGGTTTTTCCTCCCTAAAAGAAAAGTCTGCTACACAGATCATTCTAGTCGACGTAAACATGTCCCCCTCTCTGGAAAATTCTGCTAAACTGATCCTTCTAGTCGCCAAAAAACATGCCCCCCTCTCAAGAAAAGTCTGCCTCACAGATACTTCTAGTCGCGGTAATTTCCTCGTCAAGGAAAGTCTGCCTCACAGATACTTCTAGTCGCTAAAAATTTGTCCCCCTCTCAAGAAAAGTCTGCTACACAGATCATTCTAGTCGAGGTAAGTCTGCCTCTCAGATACTTCTAGTCGCTAAAAATATGTCCCCCTCTCAGGAAAAGTCTGCTACACAGATCATTCTAGTCGAGGTAAGTCTGCCTCTCAGATACTTCTAGTCGACGTTATCAGGCTTTCCTCTCTAGGTAAGTCTGCTGTACCGATTACTCTAGTTCATATGGACAAACACAAAATGGGCAATCACGTGACTTTGTAATGATGACATGTACTTCAAAAAGAAATGACGGAAAACATGACGCCTCGGAAGACAATTGTAAGGCTAGTGTTTTACTTAAGTTGTAGCTTTATACGGAGTGGAGAAAGGTTATGTTAAACGCCTCATGAACCCATATGCAGGCTTACGTATGGAGTAACCTGCGAGGAAACGCATGAAGCGGTGTATAGTGCTTCGTAAATCGCACGAAACCCCAAGATAAAGATGCGGTAAATGTCAAAATATGATCGATTATGATGAACTTCTGACTCATCAAATGTAAACATGATGCAACCATACAACTGTTGCAAGTCAACCTCAAGATTTTGTTACATATACCATTTGGTTTTCATATCGATAGGTTTGTAAACATGAACAAGGGAAGACTGGCCTGTATGATATACGAAAATTTATTTAAGTTGAGGTGGACCTTAGACAACACGCGAGGTAAAGGCACTACCGCAATGTGTGCAGAGGTCGGAACGACTGAAGGTAAGGTTACCATGTTATGCAGTGAATGTATAAAATATTCATATTTTTATTTTTTTCTTGTTTATTTGGCCTCGACGATAGCTGCTCTCGTGCGAATAGGAGTATGTAAATGGAGTTTTACCGATAATGCTTTAGCGAAATATTATCCCACGAGCTCTAAATAAAAGCAATATCACAGCCTTCCAATATGCAAATGATATGAAAACACGTTTAAAATTGAAATTGGTCGTTTACTTTGTCCCTATGGTGTCAACGACGCTGACACGGTGGATTCGACGGTATTCAATTGACCTCTGTTCGGTTAACACTGATACATATCTAAACAAATCGAGAGTTTATCATTAACTCCGCCACGTTTTCGATGTGACAAAACTTTTCATTGGTTAATAACTAGGGATTATGGACGATAGATCATGCGAGTACGTGCATTGTTTTCCTACAGACAATCGCTCTTCCAAATACATCCCCCGCAAATAAACCAGTATACAATGTACCAGCGAGTCGCGAGACTGGTTTCATTTGTCGAATAAGGGTACTTGCATTTCATTTGGTATGTATATGAAGATTTGCTAACGGACAAGAAATCTATTTAACCTCTAGATCTACTTTAAACCTGTCGAACGCAATCAGAATGTTCCCCTGAATTACATGTTACAGTAATAGTACCATTTAGCTTATGACACAATTGTAATATATCTCTTGCGTACTGTGTGTGACGTCGTTATCATTATGTAGGTGATTTATTGTTCAAATCAACAAAAATATGGATATAAAATTACACTCTGTTTATATAGGATGTTCATTTCTGTAAAAACGTTCCCCGAGGGTTGCTGTTACCTTTACCTTATAGTTACATTGTTCGCTATTGAGTAGTTGGAAATGAAGTTAAATCCCACAGCTCTCTCCTCATCTGGTTATTGACAGGCTGTCGTCTCGGTGGTCGTATCACTAGATACTCGAGTAACTGAAGACTTGAAGTAAAGCGATACAATAGGACTCCGCAAGCTTCACCTGTAAACGCTGGGAAATAGCTGGAAATATTTCTGTTGAACATCCTATACTTTTATCGATCGTTCGGGGAAAAACTGAAATACCGAGATATCTTTAAAATTCCAGCTACACTCTGTATATATTCGATGTATATTTCTGTAATAACAGTCCCCGAGGGTTGCTTTTACCTTTACCTCATAGTTACATTGTTCTCTATTGAGTAGTGGCGTGATTCAATATATACAGACCTTACAGATTATTTATTTTGAAATAACAAGTACTCCTCTTAATTTTTTAATTCATAAATTAATGAGTTTTGCGCCTCTGCACTTTTATTGCAACAACAGACAATTTGGATTTCCAACCTTTTGGCCCCTAGCATCACTGAGGAATCCTAGAAGGACGCAGCAGCTGTATGATGTAATGCAGTTCTGATTTTTGTATATTATATTTATTATCATGTTTTAAAGGTACAAGTTCCTGTGTGTGTATCACGTTCATCTGTCTGAATAGCATTACATCCCCAAAGTAATATATTGCATTCATGCGCTTCATTCAATTTGTCTGCAATTCTCTTTACAGTTAGAAATCTGCAGTTAAATGCTAAAACATAATCATTTCATATCATGTTCTGTTTTATTTAGTTTTTTTTGTTATTTATTAATTTATTAATTTTTTATTACGGTAATGTGATCTTGAATACATTTTTCGTCTCGAAGTTTTAGCGCGTCAGAACCTGGCTAAAATGAAAATTTCAAAAAACGCGTTTCATAATCTCATATGAAATGGAAATTCATACTTAATACACATTTCTATTTCAGTAGGTTGGAATTGCATTAAAGTGTACTACATAACAGGTTCGGGGTAGGAAAGAAGCGCCACAAAAACCATCGTAGATATTATACGTATATCTTCCCATCAGAAACACATTTATAATTCAAGTCTTTATTTTCATTGATAAGTGCAAAATACTTGAAATTGCGTTTTAAGTTCTTGTTGAAAATGAAGTTAAATCCCACAGCTCTCTCCTCATCTGGTTATTGACAGGCTGTCGTCTCGGTGGTCGTATCACTAGAT
>JAUMHH010178562.1:0-15298 GCA_032359455.1 Chlamys rubida
TTCTGATATTTTCTAATTCTCTTTTTTTCCCCTCTACTTGTTCAAAGTCTATATTGTCATGGGCTTCTAGCAATTTATTTGACTCTATAAGCTGATTTTCTTGTATATGTGACTGCTTTTTCTTGTAAGAAGAGTAAGATAGAATTTTGCCCCGAATTTCAAACAAACGTGTTTCCATAAAAAGTTAGTCATTTATTTGGAATTCAATCTCACTGTCAGAAATAATATTTAAATATTCAATATTATACACAGGTAAAGCATACTGTAATTTCACTTCAAAAATAACCTTATTAATTAATTCAATATACTTTATGTCATGCAGCAGTGAATTATCAAATTTCCACAGTCCTTTTCCTTTTTTGAATTCATCAAACTTGAAGGAGATAGTAGGTGGGGAATGATCTGATCTATAGCCAGTATCTATTTTTGATTTCTGTATAGAATTTACCATATTATCAGATATTAAAAAAAATATAGACGATCTTGTTTTATAGGATTAGTTCTTCGCCAAGTATATCTTCTAATGTCAGGGTGTTGCTCTCTGTAAATATATACCATATAATTATAATTCATCTATCAGTTCTAATATCTTATCCCTAGCTTTAGGATTGTTTATTTGTTTATAGTTCTGAGCATAGTCTATGTTTGGTTTCAATACCAAGTTGAAATCTCCACACAATATATAGTATTCATTGTTGAACTCCCTAACTACCTCTACTATTTTTTCATAAAAATCAGGTCTATCTAGATTCGGACCATATACTGTTATTAAGGTAACTTTTTTTGCTCCTATTAATAAGTCTTAGGCGATAAAGTTCCCGTCTGTATCCTTTATCTCCCTCACAGCGTTTACCTCAAAATTATTATTTATTAAAACTGCTACATCCCTTGAATTAGATCTGAAATAACTGAAGTGGCACGTATATCCCCATTAAGATCTTACAATGTCTTCCATTTCAACAGTAAAGTGGGTATCTTGAATGCAGTATATATTATAATTCTTGTTTCTTAAGTATGAGAATACATCCCGACCTTTACTTTTATCATACAGACCCTGGCAATTTTCTGATAGTATAGTAATTTCCTCCATCTTTTCTGAACGATTTCAATCAATTCATGTCACATTGTCAGTCATCTGACACCCCAAGAGAAAAGAAAGGAGAAAAGAGAGGAAAGTGTTAGAACACAAATGAAATGGGTAAGAAGAACAGATAGTGCCAAGCAAGGCAAGATATATTTGAAAGATAAAAGATAGAATAAGCATAAAGTGGTCAGACAGCATCCAACCAATTTACAGTCTATTCCTTTGTCCCTTAATAATACATCTGATATTTAGAAAGGTGGTTTTGTTTAAGAGAGAAAGAAGGAGTAATATGAAGACAGGAGAGGGAAAAATACAGTGATTAAAGTACGAACCAGCAAGAGTGAACTGTATATATGTAATGTTTCAATCTAAATATTATTATTTATATTTTTAAAAGCATAATATATTTCCATTATAATGATTTAATACAAACAACATGATGTTTGTACCAATTTAACGCGATTTCCGCAAAATCAATGTTAGTAGACACACGGAGACATCAATGTTGCTTACCCCTAGCTTCCTTGATGTTCGCCGCCATCTCTTGATTGCAGTCTGCAGCTTTGAGGAATGACAACCCAACCATGGATTGAAATAACAACCAGACCTCTTACATTTACCCCGTCCTTAAATGACCTTAGCTGTTTATAGGACGTTAAACAAAATAAAACCAAACCAAAATCTTACATTTACCAGTGTGGGAAAAGAGACTACCTGTAATGTGCGCACGTCTTGTTTGTTTGTGTTTGACGTCCTAACCACAGCTAAGGTAACGAGTAGGGAAGTGAGAAAAGTATACATAGATCACAAATGTTACAATGAGGGCAGCAGATCAGCGTTTATTTCTCACATGTCCATTCAGCAGAGACGACCGTAGAAAAACACCATTTAACTTTTCTTGTTACTTTATTCCGCAGTTCACATTCCACAATGCGGATACGCCACAACTTAATGCGACTGATGGGTACTGACGTCATCAGGCTCAACGATCGCAACTACACAGAGACTTTGCTGCGCAGGCTCAAGGAAGATTATGAGGTTTGTGACAGGGGAGTTGTAATACAATGGAAGGGATGGTGCGATGTCTGGTATGAGAACTTATGAAGTGACGGATTAGTATTCGTAAAAAAGGAGTAGGTTACTTGAGGGGTGTTGTGACTTCAAAAAATAGTAAGATATGACGTATTTATATGACGTCAGCTTGAGGAACGAAGCGACCTCCGGAAATAATATGGCCTCAGAGAAAAGTACACGAATACATTTTCTTCTGACGTCAGTGTTAAGAAATTAATAAGATAACGCTATCGCGTAATGGGTTGTTGTAATTTCAGTGAGAGGCGATGTAAAGAATGTTATTTTGTCAGATAGTAGCAGGCAGGAGAGATGGAATGTGTTGTTGTTACCTCACTCGTCAGAGAGTAGTACGAGGTTGTCAACACAACAGGTAGAACAGGAAGGTGAGGTTAGGGGGCGTTTATGACGTCATGAAGAAGCGACGTAATGTTATGAAGTGTTACCTTTCAATGATTAAACATTAATTATACTTTAAGTAACTGAAATAAGAAATTTATATTTGTAACATAATTGCATTGAACATAAAACAGAAATGTTGAATATGCTATGTTCTACGTCTCGTATTAGACTAATCTGGACAAGAAAGAGAAGGCGTTGGAGGATACAGAAAAACAAAGACTACGGAAGCTGATGCTGGAGGGTACCATAACAGTTAGTATGATGGAACACCCGGACGGTAAACACAAACGCTCTAAGAAGAGGAAGTATAAACGGAAGGATAATACACACACCAAAAAGGTATACAATGGGAGGGGTGGTGTGTGTGTCTGAGGGAGAGGGGGCATATACTGATAGTGAATGATAGGACATTTCAAGTAATGTTAAGAAAATAACACAGTTTGTGAAAATCTTTATAGGGAAATTGGCGTTGCTGCTTGCAAATGTTGCAGTATAATCTCATCGTATCTAATTACATCTTGTTCAATTCAAAATGATATTTGATTGGTTACATAGTGATAATGTAGTGAGGGATTTGGTCAGACTTAAAGACTTGTTTTGTAATCTCCGCCCCTTACAGAAAGTCGGCCATCCGTCCATCATGCATGACGACAGTCCATATTACCAGCACGTAGCCGAGAGGTCCGAGCTTTCTCCGCATACCATGGATAAGATGCAGGTCAGTGTTGACAGTAACACAAGTGGTGACCTTCCTATAGCATTAGCTTGAATGTCATTGGTTAAATACTTTCACATGAAAGACCAAATCACTCTCTACGAGGAGGTGTATACTGCATTTGCATGGAAGTATACTGAATTAGTCTGGAGGTACATATAGTTATATTTTAAGGATAACTTAACTCGCGAGTGTTTTATGTGGCCTTTGCTGTTCACGAGAACATAAACAAGTGAAATAAACAACAGCATATACATAACCGTTATTTAAACGTGTCTCAATATTTAAAGTTTAGCTCAGCGTTCAATTTGCCTTACAAATACGTATCCTCGCAAAATATTAGAAATCTTCTGCAACACACACGTGAATAAGTGTCAGCTTTTATACCTGGTACGTCAATATATCAGGCGAGGACAAGAGTGTCAGTTTGCACACGTCATTTTACCAGGAAGTGGAAGTAATCAAGACTAGTGGAGCGATAATTCCAGTAATCCAAGGTCCATTCTTCCCTTGCACTTACATAACAGGGAAAACATGTTTACATGACATTTGATAACTTAAATACCATCTCTTCTTTTTTGAAACAGTGCGTCATTTCACAGATGGAACTCATCGAAAATAAAGATGCAGAGGAGAGTCAGAAGGAGAATGAAGACGATCGGACAGACGGGGATGAAGAAGTGTCAACAGGGAGCTCACATGAGAACAGTCCCCGTGAACGAAGCGTGAAAAAACAGGTTGTTAAAGCCACATGAAGACAATGATAGATAGCTGTCAAGCTATATAGTTATGCGGGGCCTCTCTAGCAATATGAGCACGAGGGACCTCACTTGAGTTCCGAGTGACTACTTAAGGCAGACGACAGTTGCGCGTAATCGTGAACAAATTCTCTGCTGTTATAATAAAGTATCAATGTCCTTGTGGTATGGAAACACGATAACTGTTAGCCCTCTGAGAACATGAATAATCTTGGGGAAACAATGAATCGTGTTTCCCTACAACAAGGGAAATAACTCTATAATGTACCCTCATGAATAAGGATCACACATAGACTAATGAGAGACATTCGTTTGTGTATTTTGTGAACTAAAGATGAACGGATTGGTGTGGTTATTCACAACATTTTGATATATGTATGTAATCACCAACAATTACAAATAAATTGACGTGAAACGAAATTAACAAATACTTGCTGGAGAATAATGAAGTCTCCTCGGCTTTCAATACGGAAAACAAATCTCTCATGTCAGACTTTCGCGTAAGTGTTCTGATTTCAGTTTATGTTCAGTTTGCTGCATTCTAAGTTTTAACTCACTAAAGAATTCTGCCCTGTTTAGGTACAGTGGTCCAAACCAAAAAGGCAGGTGAACTCTGGCGATAGGACCGTAGCTAAAGCAACACCACTAAACTATCCGAAGGGGAAGTTCTCGAAGAAAGAATCTCCACTTCTGCGCGAATTCCGAGAGGAAGAGGTATGTTATCACATAGATAAACCTGTGTACGTTTCAGCGCAAAATAACTTGGGACATTTAATATTATGGCCTGGTGTATATACAAATGTAGAGGAGACTGGTTAAATTAACATTTGTTTGGAATCTTTTTGTATATCGCATGACCTAAGAACCCGACAACACAAACATTGATGACGTCGTATACCACTATATATCTGGCGTTGTTTTTGTAATTCTTACTTCCGTTATTCGTTAAATTTGCTCGGCGATTAAATTAAAACACACTGATGTATGTTGTGCATTTCTTAGATCAGACATAAATAAATATTCATTTACTAAGCACTTCAAAATGTTCGCTGTCATTTAAATTAAGAAATAAAGTGATGGCGTCGTTTACCGCTTTATCTGGCGTGGTATTTGAAATTCTTACTTCTGATTCGTTGAAGTTGCTCGGCGATTAATTTACAACACAATATTGTGTTTTGTGCATTTGTGAAGATAAGAAATAGATTAATATTCACCAACTATCTCTGTCATTTAAATGCAGTCATAAGGAATAACCAAGATTATACGCTAATACTTTATATATCGTGTCCTCATTCCAGACTGTGGATGGTCTGTATAGGCTAGCGGAGAGACTGGTATTGTGATACGAATCCGACGGATCGACGAAGCTGGCGAAGAAGATGGTGCTGTGTGAGGAACTCGAGAGCGCTGATAGCCTTAATTGTAAATAACAAAAACGAATCACAGATTTATTCATGTCTCCAAACAAAAGAAATCTGAAGAATTAAATGTATCGTTATTGGAAATATAATCCATGTGTATTGTATTTCATGGAATAAATAAATATATTGATAATATTTTACCTGTTTTGTTTGTTACCTATCATACTATAAACTTAAGTAATAAGATGTTTGATATGATACCAGATCCCATGACGGATTTGGTCATAGCACCATGTGACAACATCAATGACACGTAGCTGACTGATTAAGTTACTACAATATTCGTCCTAAAGTGCTGGGTTCAGAAACTGTAACAAATCACGCTGGTTAGATAATGTCGATAATGTCTCCCGTATTGTGTATGTCTGTAATCTATCCCTCTTTCCAACACTGTATTAGTTAATTCCCTACTATTGTTGTACTGGATTTTCACAATATGATTTGATGGTCGTGTTCGCTGTTTCTCGCAGTAGTTTATGGCGTTGTGTATTGGATTGTAGAATTGGCGTTGTGTATTGGATTGTAGAGGTTGCATTGTGTATTGGATTGTAGAATTGGCGTTGTGTATTGGATTGTAGAAGTTGCGTTGTGTATTGGATTGTAGAAGTTGCGTTGTGTATTGGATTGTAGAAGTTGCGTTAACCAACTGGTTGGTTTTGTTACAGACACACTTCTAAAGAAACCCGCTCAAGCATTGCTTGCCTTGTCCTTGCTCTTCTTTTACTATAAATGCGATCATCCGTCGCATTTGCCTTCTCCACCGTTTTGCTTCCCTTCCCTTATGATTTCTTATTTATTTCTTCCATTCTTTACAATATTTAGTTCCCATATATCTCCGACATATTCGACGTTTCTTTATATTTGCCCTCACTGTAGTCTTTTATCATTAATTATCTTTTACTGGCGAAACATATCCAGTATCAATCATTCTATATTTCCGTCAACTGTAATCAGATACATTCTCGTTAATAACTCGTGTCCAGTTTTCAAGTATGTCACTGAAAAACCTCCGTAAGTATTTCCTTTTTCGCGAAAACGACTTTGCTGAATCAGCTTGCTATTTTGAGAACCGTTTACACCAAAGAAGACACCATGAAATGTATCTATGTTGTATAAGATATAATATACAAAATGAAGCCAACATCAGATTTCTGTAAAAAGCTTTACTTTGAAATATTTGTATACAAGCATGTCAATTTAAATAGTAAATAAATAGATAAATGAATTCAATAACAAAAAGTACATTCGGATTTTGAGATGTATGTCATTGTAGGCAGGTAGAAATACATTTTCGGGTAGGGTATCCCGATTTTATATACACTGTATGCTGTTCTTTTTATGGTGGAACGTTTTCTAAAAAGTCAATGAATATCCATTGAGTAAATGTGATCAGCAAAACTTGTTTTATAGATGGGGTTTTAATAGGACTCACTTCATTAACATCTATATACTATGTGTCCCGCGCCCACCAAACTGCTAACACCAGTGATAATACGTCACCGCCGCAGCCTACCTAAAATACAACCGTCATTATATCACCTTGGCTGTCGCAAGGACGTTAACCATATCAAACAAACACCTGAATCATCTTTTTTCACTTTCTAACTCGATGAACCTACTAGCCAACTGCCAACACAACAGCTGGGCTCTCAGAAATAGCAAATTGATCCAAAACAAAATGTAAATTAATATTTTGCAAGAGACATCCGTTTTCTGGTTTAACGTTCTTCCAAATTTTCATCAGATTGGATTTATTATTAAATCACAAGGAAAATATCAAAATTTGTTTCACACACATTGTGCTTTCAAGATCGTTACTTTCACAATCAAGGCATTCAGACACTCTCTAAATTGGTAAACCGAGGATACGGAGAACTGGTCAGGAGGAATGCAGTGTAGGAGCGGGTTGAAATGTGAGAAAGGTCTAGGAGAGGCAGTTAATGGATTCCTATGGAAGCGACGTTTGTTGCTGGACTTTTCCGTCACTGATGAGGACAACATTAGACATATGATGATGATTGCGGCGACTGCATCACCGAGAACGAAGCCCATGATTTCTTACGAATGTGGATCAAGTCTGAAATAATACTTTCTATTGACCCACCATATTTCCTACTCATTGTTAGATCCCATCGAAGTATGGTACCGCGGGTGTGATGCGTGCATGCAGCGTGTTGGTCACTGTTTGTCAAGGTTGTTTGATGGTTCTTAAAATACAGAATCAAATTGTTTACTATGTGAAAATATCAAAAAACAAGAACTGTGGTCCTATACAGGCCTACGTCAGTGTCTATTGTGATTAAATACATTTGTCTTTAATCGCTGTTTGCGACTCCCTATCCTTACTCGACTCCCTATCCTTACTCGACTCCCTATCCTTACTCGACTCCCTATCCTTACCCGACTCCCTATCCTATCCTTACTCGACTCCCTATCCTTACTCGACTCCCTATCCTTACTCGACTCCCTATCCTTACTCGACTCCCTATCCTTACTCGAGGGTGACACGTGATATTATGGTTGCCACAATTATTTGTGTGCAGTAAAGGACTTCAGATGAATATTTTTGATTAAACAGGGCTATTTTTGGTATTCCCTTATTGTCTTCCTTGCACGTTTCATAAACCGTTTACTTTGAATATGTTTATGTATACACGGATGTGTTACCGTTGAACTATTCAGTTTAACAGAGATGAAATTTTATTTTATTTTATTTTCGCTGAATTTGTTTATGCTACTTTAGTACAGATAAACTCAGAATTACGTCTGAGTTAGAGTTAAGTCAGACACCATCAGATGTCACAGGCTATTGTATGCGTCTCCCCCCCCCTCCACTTCTACAGTTCATGTAGAATTTGTTTAAGACCAACTCAATTCATCACCCTATGAAATCGAGCAAAGCAAGATTCAATCCTTTTGTTTAAATTAACTTGTGTTTTTTTCAGTAATTTCCATTTACGTAAAATGTATTCTCCTTCGTGCCGAAACATGCAGTGTTGGTTGGTGAATCAAAAAATGTCTGCGCTTCCAGCCAATCACACCACGGGTCTGACGTCAACCTCGTTAATATACAAAAAAAGGGGCACGATGACTGCGAAAAACTTTGAAATGGCGTGTTTTTGAAGGAAACGGAGATCATGTTCGAGGAAGGAAAATACATTTTACGTGCATATAGGAGGTTTTTAAAAGAAAAAATATCCATCTTGTTTGTTGTCTTTGATGCAAGAAGTTAGGTGGGGTCGACTTTTCGACATCGAGAGCTTTCCGCCCTTCTTGTATATATAATCATTGGGTGTCATTATTACCAAAAGTCGATCAAAAACCCTAAAACATGTAAAAATAATTATGAACACCTTAGTTTAGGTCTAAATATAGCTGTAACAAATTCTCAGATCCCTGTGGGTTCTACAACTTCTGGAATGTGGAGCTGCAGTAATTGAATGTCAAATTAGACAGGAAACCAGACGTGGTTTGAAAGGACGAACGAAATAATGTGACATTGTAGTTGGCTGTTCGACTGCATTTCATATATGACGACACAACATGGATCCATTGACACAAGAGGTAGAACGGGTAGCTGGAGCAGGGGTGGAGTTTAACAAAATCAGTTACTGGTCTAATGGGCCAGTTGAAGTAAAAATCAACTGGTCCTGTTTGAAGTGCACTGGTCTAGAAAACGAGGACTGCAGGCCCGATCGAGCGCCAAAATACTCTGAACCAACCCCCACTAACCACCATCACCACCACCACCAGAACTTATGAACTCTAGACGCTCTATGGTACATTCTATGCTCAAAAAAATAAAGCTGTTCAAATCTGCTGATTTTTTTGATAAACTAACAAAATATCTACTGGCCAGGCTGGATAGCTTGTTGAAAACCCTACCGGTCTACCCGGAAACCCACTGGCATGTGGCCAAAGGACCAGCAGTTAATTCCACCCCTTCTGGAGGGGGTATTTCTAGGGGAGTACAGGACTTGTCACTACCGCTAGCAACCGTGAGCTGATAATATTTTGATGATTGATCGTTTTTGGTTGTTTGAACAATTTCTAGTTTAGCTTCAATAAAAATGAAAAATCTCATCAAGTGGTACAGTAACGGTATCTTCTTTGTTTAAAAATGTCAATAGTTATCTCCCTTCGCAAAAGCTGAAAATATGTATTCTTACACACAAGTTAATCTGTTAATCTGGTCAAGTTCATAGGCAAATGAAACAGGTTATATTTGATAGTTGCATTGAGTCCAACTTGAGTAGAAATTGATATATATATAACAATGAACTCCAATAAGGGTATACAATGGTGTAGGACATTCATTACAAAATAATCCAATGTCTTTGTAACACACATGTACCCACCGAAATTACTTTCCTGTGGATAGTGCTAGTCGAAATAGCAAGACCTCGAAAAATGTGTGTACAATCTTTACACTCACAACTAAAATATTCATATACCTCTGAAATCTAAATTAATGTATACATATACCTCTGAAATCTAAGGAATGGGGATAACTTCAGCTTGTCTGTTCACTTACACTGAGATAGCCTGTGTACCTGTGGAATATGTCATATCTAGCTGTCCACTTACACTTTGTGTATTTTTGGATAAATATAGTCTGAAGAGTCGGAATATAGTTTCCTTAACTTGTACACAGTATAATGACCGTGTCATTTTGGCAAATTGCAGTCTTTCTGTTAATTCCCATTTCAAATGTTAACATACTCCAGCGTTGGTCTAGACAAATCAATCAATTGCTGCGGTCTAAGACATCATTTTCCTAATCCAAACCGTATACTGCCGACTTGGAATCCACATATGGTACCCTTGCGTACATATTCTAAGATGGTCTGTATTGTAAGACGCGTGGTATCACATGCGTAGTCTCTCGTTCCGGTGCCTATATGTGGTATCCGCTTCATTAATCTTGTTGAACTTTGTCTTCTGTTGGTCTTTCGAACACGAGTAAATCCACGCATGCGCGATGAAAAGGGGGTGCCATTTGATATCTCTTTCCATTTGGCAGATAGGTACAACAGCTGTTTTAAACTATTGCTATATCCGGTCAACCTCTTCAAACTGCATTCGGCTATAAGCAGATAAACGAATACAGTAGGGTGAAATCATTCCGTAGGAAGAGATATCAAGCATTAAATTACCACAAAAAAAGCAACGTGTCAGCAAAATCTAGAGAAAAAATGTTTCTAAGGCAACAAGGTTGAAAAATGAATGGTTTTATATCCGGTATAATCTGCTAATGTAAAGGATGCCAGCACGAAAAAGGTATAGTTATCAATTATTTAAAACCTGGTTTGGGGGGGGGGGGGGTGTTACTGATAGTGTATCGGCAGCTAACACATGTATATAAATAAAATGGTCAAAGTATATAATTTTTGAAAATGTGAATTACACTTTTTTTTATGGAACTGTCCACTGGTAGTTGTGGTGTTGTTATTTAACTTGATGGTCAGAAACAAATGGACCAAATGGACTTTGAGTTTGAATAAAACATATTCAAAGTTTACTTCTACGATATACTTACGTATTCTATGAAACATGAGTGTACGCTGGGAGTCCGCGTTTGTCAATGTCGGGTCCATGTAGATGGCGTTGGACTGTCCGATAACCAACAGGCCCAGGCCAACCAGGTGGGCCATGAGTGTCACCATCACAGGTCACTGTAACAGTAAAGGATATCCAGCTTATTGTGGTTTTCATAACGTTCATCCTCGTTACACCTTACCTCAGCACTCTCTCCCTACGTAACAATACTTCCCTCAGTACTAACAATCTACGCTATGTTATATAACTTTTCTCAGCAGCAACATTTTTCTATTTTTGTTTTATCACCTGTGTCGCATTTCCCTCAGTAATAACATTGCCACATATGAAAGACCAGTTGCAGTTCATATCGTGTACAAGATAAAATTGATGGAATGAATATCTTTGAAACAAGATTTTCATTAATTAAATGATTCATTAGATAAATCCTACAATACTTTAAGTCCTACAGGATTCTCGGTGTTGTTGTTGGATCGTGACTTGGTTCATTTGATGTTTACATGTGATATTGTTATGACCGAGTGTTACATAGACGACCTCTGTTGGTCTACTGGTGAGGTGATACGACTCCAAGTGTATCAAATGGGAACCGATTAGCACAAAGGATGAACTGTTGACTGGTGTATCGTATAGCAGCGCCATGCTGATGCTCTAGTTCCCTAACGTAGCAGTCAGAATGAAATACCCTTATTTGTTATAATCTATTCTGTGAAAACATAATATACATAAATGGTATCTTTGATAAGGAAAGAAGGTAACTCCTTATATTATATCAGACAACCACTTCTAAATACAAATTAGGCTTGATTGTTTCTATTAATAAACACTTTTTTATAACAAAATCGTCATAACTATTTCGGAAAGCTACTTTTGTTACAAAATGACAATAGATGTGTAATACTATACGTTTTCTACAGTTGTACTGATGTTTGATTCAACATCGTTTGATAAAACGTTGAACAAGAGGAAATGATGATATTATACAATGTCGAAAATACAAACCAATTAACATAGATTATTACTTTAGATTAAAATATGGAGAAGGTAAATCTGTATCAAAAATGATGTTTGATTCAATGCAGATTGATGATTGGTCAATAAAAATTATGTCGTTTCTAGAAAATATTGATGGAAAATAAGTAGGGTTAATTAAATAAGGACTGGTCTATCAAATTAAAGAGAAATATACTTATACTATAGGAATTTTTCTACTAAAAGTGCAAATTTCGTTTAGTGTCTAAAACCTGTCACCTCTTGTTCTACATGAACGCGTGTCTGCATTAGAATGAAGAATGACGCACCATTTGGACATTAATAATTTATCTGCATTCATTTCGAAGTTTCATTTAAAGAAGTCTTAAAATACGTATTAATGGTAGGTAGTACTACTGTGTACTGTTATTTATAGAAGTCTCAAATCACATAGTAATAGCTAGCATACCACAGTTACACTCCAGTGTAATCAAATATGTTGTTAGGTGTGGCTATATACGACTCGTTGATGTAAGAACGTGCACTCCCTTATTCTGTAGTAATGATTGTCCTAGCTTCATAACAATATAACTGATTACTGTGACCACCTACAGCTTCCCGGTAAGTATTTACGTCAATGGCCCGACTGGAACGGGTCGATGTAAGAGCAAGTAACTGATCATGGCCAGCTCTCGTTACTTAATCTCCCCATTGTAAGCGTCACGTGCTCCTTTGTCTCCATAACCACGGACTTAGATAACATATATCTCCTATGCCGAAGAGGCAGTTGCCTTTCCCTCTAATCTAATTCCGTGGTTACACAAACAAATCTTGCAATTTAAAAATAAAGCATTGACAAAATAGCATTTTGTTATTCATCGATTTTTTAAAGATGGTTCGTTAATTACAAAGTAACGCAGGAGTACTTCATCGAAAAAAGGCATATTTCAACGTAATTTACAATAAAAAAATCTTATATATGTAAAAACATTTTCTTTGAAAAGTAAGAAAACGAAATATGGTCCCTGGCTAGTGGTGGGTTGTCACAACGATTTATTTTACATTATTTTGTGCTTAACACAACATTTGTTAAAACCTGTCAAATAATTACACACAACTGTCAATTTTTCTCATGTTGCATGAGTTTCAGAATACGGTATTACCCGCTTATCTGACAGTAGACGAATGACTGGACCAGTAGCGAGAATTCGTGTTGTTACCTGATTTTTTTGTTTTTGTAATCAACAGTATAAGGCTAGGACAACGCCAACAATCCTCGAGTTAATGAAGTCAAGAGCCGAGACGTCCCGCTGCTCCGTGACATCATTCATTCATACATATAATAACACCTTTGTGGCGGATTTTTACAACCCCACTATGGCTAAAGGTCATAATTATATAATTAGCAAAACAGTGTGTATTGAAGAACATTTTCAACTTCAATTTGCTGTTGGGTTATCTTTGAGTTGAAGGAGCATAAATACATATAACATTCTCTAAACATAATTAGAATAGACAGGAGAGTGACATCACAGTTTACATAAAACACCGTTCAATAATGTGTAAAACCACAATACATAAACCTTAACGCCTCTTAAAAGCTAAATATAAATATTTTCCTAAATTGGATAGCTCTCTAACATTATTCACACTAAGTAGTTGTGTTAATTTAAAAATCGAGGGTTTTCTGTAATAATATTGTTTGATTAATCTGTGCCCGAGATCGCTATAAAATGGACAAATCAAAATAAAATGAAACTCGTCTTTTATACCTCTCGAATTACATTTGTTACAAATCCTATTTCTGCGTGTGACGTTATGATATCTACTTGACCATCCATTGCTCTGGGTAATGACCTTTCATTCACCCCTGGACGGCGTTGTAGCAGAGTCACTGACCAATCAAAACTCAATAGATCTACATGTACAATATATATATGTATAGATGCAGTTCACTTGACCAGTCCAGCTTGACCATCAAATATACCCATCTATATATACCCCAGTAGCTAAAGAGATTACTATTGTCCGGTCATCTGAGGACGGAGATATCAACCCTATGGACAATATCGCTTAATCACTGCTATATAGATGTGTGTACTTGTCGACCCTTTAATCTGGACAAAAGACTGTGTATCCTGTGGACCTTCCGACCTGATCTTGCTATAATCACAAGGCCAAAGGTTAATGACGTGACGCACTGGTAGGCTGTTGTGCACTCATCAGTGATGTAACGAGTTGATGGTATAGTTTGAGTCCACATTGTATTTATTTCATACAATAAAAAAACGCCGGATATGCGTTATAGAAAGTATTTCTTTTCTATCATGGATTCAAATGTCCGTGCAAAAAATCCGAAAGGTATTTTTTTTTTAAATCCTGTTTATTTTAAGCGTTTGTGTGTACACTCACCAACTACTGCTGGATGAGAACGTGATCGATTATTATCATAAAATACATGTTCTTGTAATTTTCCGTTATCTTTCCACGATTCTAAGATTGGTTGGGGATTCAGACAATTCCCAGCTCTATCACTGTTTCTTGCAAAGCGGTTTTCATCTATTTTGTTTTCAATTTCTAATTTGAAAACCACCGTAAATCTCATTTAAAGGATTTGGTTCCGCCACTGACCACGAAGTTAACATCCCCAACCTACTGAGCATTGAGTGTCACTGTAATTTGTTTCCCTGGTTGTTGGAAATAAACATACAACATCACTGCTTTAAGATTTAATGTTGCCGTCGACGGTTGTCATATCAATAAAGTACAGATGTAGTTGCTGTACGTTCGGACAAATGTCAGGTGTAGGTTATAATGTGTTCCTGTGTGTACATTAAACATATTCTGATTAATTCTATGTTAATGTTATACAAATAAATCAATTGTCCTTCTAACGTTATATCATAAATTAGCATTTTAACATGCATATATACTGTAACGTGTATCGTAAATCTTACTAATGAAAGTTGTGGATTTATACATGTACCACTAGTTTGATTGTATGTATCGTATACATTATGTGTATTCTGATGCGCGATACATAACTAGTCAAATTTGGGTTTTAATTAAATTTAAAAACACTGATATCAGTGTTCAAGTCAGTACTGTCTCTAAACTATAAACAGTAAATAACATGAAGAAGACTGTGTATTCTTTTACATGGCTTTACATAAACTCGTAGCAGTTTTATGTTGTTTTTGATATAAATTTTGATTCACATGTATATTTCATCATTTTCATGAGGCCGCCCGGGTGTGGAACAGTCTCCCAAATGACTTCCGAAAAGTTGAAAACTTCAAAGAATTCAGGAGGCTGG
>JAUMHH010178573.1:0-15294 GCA_032359455.1 Chlamys rubida
ATTTAATATCATAAAAACATTGAAATATTCTATGAACATTTTAGATATATTTTCAACATTATTTCGGTAAGATAAAAAATTTAAAAAGTTTAAAACCTGCTAGCAATATATGAAATCAATACATTTGTTTTAATTTGTACATGTACACATTTCTTTTTCTAATATGTATAAGACTAGTACATGCACATTTTTTTGAAAGGTCCTTTATAAAGTCAGCACAGGATATATACCTCCTATATAAATTTAACTCAGGACATTTAACTTCTGTATAAAGCTCTCATAAATGATGTAGTCAATACTTAAAATCTGTCAGCAAATTATTTAAACATTCAATCAACTGTATTAAAAAAAGTGTTCTCAAAACTCAAAAAACCATGTACAAGTTACTGAAAATAATCCAGCAACTATTTGGGGATAAACGTTTACTGATTTACATGTAATGGTGATATGTTAAGGCGGCTAAAGCATTTGGCAAATAACCAGGAGAATTCGTTGAAACTGTCACATAATGGTTATGCAACTAAGAGCGGTGCTTTTATGAATATCTAATTATTCTGATAGATTGTTTTGGTTTTTTTTAAAAACCCAACAAATCTGGATTTTCGTTATTTTCCTATTTTTGATTTCTTGGTTGTGTGGTATTTATTAGAACTATAACAACAAAGGAAAAGCAACATATTTTTAACCCAACAAATATCAACAAAATATAAAAAAAAATACCATATTACACAAAGTTTTTCACAAACAGCCATTCTGCAGTGATGTATACGCTGCACTTGTTACATGGTAACACAAAATATGAAATTTATGTTACCTCATGTTTGTTCTCAGTGATGTTTTGTTGATTATTATCCTTTGTGTGATGACAGTAGTGTATTGTCTGTAATTTTGTGTTGTCAGTAGACACATCAGGGATAGTACAGCTGTTATGAATTACACTGATATCAGTATGTAAACACAATTGATGATGTTCAAGTATGTAGTTATTTCATTTTCTAAGCACAGGACGCAATATCCAATGATCGAGTTAACGCGACACACAAATAATCAAATTATGTGCTTCACTACTTTCCTTTCTATGAAAAAATACACGATTTCCGAAAGCCTACACTATCTTAAATTAGTCAGCTTAACGAATTTTAACCTTCAGTTACATGTACTTCGAAATGTGTCCTAGATGTGTTTTTAACTCCCGGGGTTTCAGATAAAAACAAGTCGTGCATAGGTTTCCAGTGGCAATTGGACCAATAAGTACGAATTGATAACATGTTACTTTCCGGAGGAAAAAACAGAGCGTTGTGTATCAAAGATAAATATGGAAGTGCTTATTATTTCTTTTTTGTTTCCAAAAAATATTTATGTCATCCCTCTGTAACCGTTTTTTTGACATTGTGCTGTTGTTACATATCTTTTTCATCTATTAGCTATGTGGCCATTATCGTGTTTAGAGGTTAGCGTTCATCACGTTTTTGCAATAATGCCTCACAAAATGTTTGCTTTACAATCTACATGAAGCTTGTCCTGAAAGCAGTGTAGAACAAAACACTGGGAACAAAGGTAGGAAATTGACATTGTAAATGTTTACTCGTGTAATGAATAATGTAGTACACAAAACTCCCTTACGATTTCATGTCAACTACAGGCAAAACATTACATGACCAATCAGTGTTTTTCAGTTTGCATATACAGTAGCCCGCCTTCATTTCGTTTTGATAGAAATGTAGCGTATTTGGGCCGTTTGCCATTTATCTCGATCAGTGAGAGCGACATTAAAACAATTGGAAGCGAGGGTTCGAATCCTGGTCGGGTCCAACTGCATTATTCCACCCACAGCACCATCTTGATTATTTATTTATTGATAACATTTTTTTCATAAAAGTCTCGCAAAGTATAGTTTTCTTTTCAGAAATTGATTTATCAAAGGCATAGTCATACCAGAAAATCACTTCCCGATGCATTGTTGCAGTTCTCGGCAGTGGTACTGGGACCTTTATCACTGATAGTTTGGTTGAAACTGTATTTATTCTAGAAATGAAAAAGATGGCATGAATAATACAAATCACATAAGCAACCATGATGAGGAAACAGGTAATGTATACTTGCATAAATCCCTCTCATCTTTCTAACAAACTATTGGCCTTATAGATTACTAACAATTGAAAATTCTACAGGAGCATGTACACACATGAAAAAGAAAAAGTATGTGGTAAGGGACATGATACTAAGATAAATTAATATTCCATGAAATGGTTAGTAATTGTATCATTTTGACAGCATTTGTGACGTTTTCACAATTTCATTTCATTAACAT
This sequence comes from Chlamys rubida, assembly GCA_032359455.1. Taxonomy (NCBI): domain Eukaryota; kingdom Metazoa; phylum Mollusca; class Bivalvia; order Pectinida; family Pectinidae; genus Chlamys; species Chlamys rubida. The sequence goes on from JAUMHH010178573.1 coordinate 2,312, forward strand.
ATTTAAACTTGTATGCTTAATCAAAACGTTTAAACTTGACAATGAAGTTTTAAACTTTCTCGAATATTTCTACATTTGAGCTGTTGAGAGGTAGAGCCTCCATATAGCAATACATCAGTAGAGAGTTGGTTAGAAAGGCGATCAAGGCATTTACGTCTGGAAGTTTCATACTTGTGACAACGTTTTAGGAAATGTTCGTTTGTTTCGAAGGCAGCAAGGCAAGAACAGATAGGACTATCTGCGCGATTTTCCCGGAAGATATAATAATTCAAAGAACTGCATTCCATGCGTAGCCTGGCATGGTGGATCTGACAAAGACGGGAACCGTTATTGTAATAGGAAGAAATATCATCAACATTTCTGTTTAAATAGATCTTAAGTCTAGAAATAGACGGATCAGTTTTTAATGTTTCTGGCATTTGATTCCATAATTCAGTGCTAGCAGGGAGAAACGTCTTTTGATATCTAGATGTTTTACAGCGTATATGTCGAATATTGTTTTGATGCCTTGTTCTGTTATCGTCAATGTCGGAGTTTGTTTGATGTATAATGTTTCTAAGATATGTTGGGGTCATGCGATGTATTGTTTTCTTGTTGTTACGTCTAGTTTTGTGGGGTTTCCAGCCAGTTTCCTTCTTTAATTAAGAATACTTGTAAGTTTTGTTCCACCAGTAACTATACGTGCGGCTTCTACTTGTAAACTGTCTAGCATTTGGTACTAAGCAATTGTTATGTTAACCCAAACTAAATCCCCATATTCCAAAATTGGCCTAATGAAAGAAATGTACATTTTTTGGAGTGATAATCTGTCGATTTAAAATTTAAATGTATGCAGTATATTTAGCTTTTTTAGATGCTCAGCCCCATTCCCGTTCCCAGAGAAAAAAATACCTAAGTATTTGTGAATGTCAGCTTCCTTTAAGATAATATCATTCATAAGTAAGGCAGTGTGAGTTGTTTTGTGTGGTTTTTTACTGAATGTCATAGTCTCGGTGTTTGATGGGTTCAACTTAACGGGGCATTTTTCGGACCACTTTTGGTTTTTTCAAAATCTGTATTTAGAATATCAGCCTGTGTATTAGTTACATCAACAATTAAATATAACGACGTGTCATCAGCAAATAGTTTGATCATAGCAGAAATGTCATTGACGATATCATTAATGAAAAGTATGAAAAGTAAAGGCCGAAGGATAGAACCTTGTGGCACCAGCAGTTACAGTAGTCCAATCAGAAACTTTGCCATTGATCACAACTCTTTGATTACGATTACATAAATACTTAGTAAGCCAATTAACCAATTAACCACATATTCCAAATCTAGATTTTTTTGCGAGAAACCCACGATGCAAAACTCGATCGAACTCTTTGCTGATATCACAAAATGCCATTCTAACTGCATTACCGTTGTCTAAAGCCTTGTTAATACAATTGGATATTTCTAAAAGCTGATTAATAGTCGAATATCCCTTTCAAAAACCTGATTGTCTAGAAGAAAGTAAAGGATGATCTAGAAGATAATAATGTATATATTTGTAAACACACTTTTCCATTATTTTCCCTACTATAGATAAAAGAGAAATCGGCCGATAATGAGCTACTAAGAACTTTCATGAAAATAGAGGAAACATTTGTCTTCTTCCATTCCTGAGGAAAAACGCACTTAGACAATGATTTGTTAAAAATTACAGATAAAGGAATACTAAAGATATCTGTAGCTTCCTTCAATAGACGTGGGCTAATCAGGTCTGGACCAATGGCTTTTGAATTGTCCAGTATGGATTGATGCCTTTGACGTCGTCTGAAGAGACAACTATGTCGAAGAGTCTAAAAGCATGATACCGTTGAAGTTCGGGAACTTCTATACCGTTATCATCAACACTTTTTTTTTTTTTTTTGTCTTCACAGACTGATACATCATGTAAAATATCATATGAGTATATATATATCATGTAAACATATCCTCTCACAGGAGTCACATCTTTTGTTTTGATTTTTTTTCCTTGCTTGGGATGAGTTATGAAGTTCAGTATATGAGAAGTTTTTTTTTTAACCAAACATTACTTATAACAAAACATCACATAATGTATACATTTACATCACACCACAAAGACATAAACTACACTATGTATTACAAGGCTATATATCTTGAATATTGCTTCATACCCAAGTAGGCATTACAACATACAGCTTCATTGTATTACATTAAGGCATCATATGTGAAATGGTAAAGTGTTTGAGTCCAATTGAAGGACATGACGTACACTATACTGTCAACTATTGTCAACTGGTCATCATTACTATGCTAATTATAAGACCACTGAGAATGGTCCCCGTCGTCATCATTCAGCTTCTCTCAATAACAGGGTCAACAAGCTGAAGCTGTAGTGACCTACTTCTAATGGTAAGCAGTCCTAATTCCTTCTACTACGAACACACGCGAGCACCTTGACCTGGTTCTACAAGACAATCTGTGTATTTATGTAAATCAGTTCTAAAGGAACATATTGTAGATTTAATCCAACTAAAATCGTAACAACCATTCTTTTTGATCTCACAAACATCTGTTGCACGAGTAATCCCTCCAAAACAGATTTTCTCACGTAGTAACTTGCCGCAGAGCTTTTGAATTGGTTAAAAAGGATGTCGATACCATGATTAATAGAATAGTAAGGTTTTTATAGATTTCAGATTAACACATATGAAGTCTGATCTAGTAATAAAGTACAAGGTAAAACGTGTAGATAGAAAGGAGCCGTATTTGATCGTGCTGCTACTGTAGATTGATAAATAGATACGTCGTCTTTACGATCAATATAAAACGCATCTGTACGTAAGATTACCTGTATTTATAAACACATCAAAGCCTGTTACTCTGTATATTACTTCATACGTGATATCATACACGACTTTACAGCAGATGTGCAATATCAAATGAGTTGATATCTGTAATCGATTGATATTTTTATACGTTTTTAATATCACCGTATAAGGGTATTGGTAGTATTTTTTCTCATCGCGTCAAGATTATAAGAAATATAACATAACCTTAATCCGTTCTACTGCTGTCACGTGTTATGTTGATGTTTTACGGTGACTTCAAGAGCTACTAGTGGGATAAAATATATATGAACCTATGTGACCTGGTTATAATGAAGATACACATATGGAATATATAACACCCAAACACTGAGTGGCGTTTGTTGCTTTTCATGCATTAAACTTATCAATTTGCCCGAGTGACACAATACAACGTGCTATCTTCACTGACAAGCACCAGAGATACGGGGGAAAGATGATAAAGATTATATCAGTAGTTTCTGTTTTGTTTGATTTTGTTATCTCATTAAATTATCTTTGTAGCTTTAACATCAGGTTGTATGACATACGTGAACCAGTACGGGACAGGTAGTAAACATCTTCTATACTCTACAGTAAAAACGGGAGACATGACATGTGACAGTTCTAAAAAACGAAAACAGATTCCCGGTTTGTTTGATGTTTAGGGTCAATGAGTGCCTTGTTAATGTTTTAGTGTTACTTATTAAACATGGTGTTGATCATGATAGCTTTGAACCTAGAGTAGTCACACATGGCGAGGTGAAGTCGACATGACTGACAGACGGACAACAACAGTTACCCTCACACGCACACTGCATAGGAATAAAACAGCTGCAAATGTAGAATTAAGAAATCAAATGAACAGGAAAAAACTTAATTGAAACGTTGAATGTCTTTTCTTTAAAGAAGGAACAGAGCTCACAAATTACTGAGCGGGGTTATCCCTTTGATCACACCGACACACAGGTAACCTCAGACTACTACTGGACACTACCGGTCACCTGTGGTCATTCAAATGGATAGTAACTTAACACTCGTATATATTAACCTGTGTTCGGGAGACGATTTATGGATAAGTTCCACTAAAACAGATGTCAAAAGTGATGGGAGTCAAGTGAAACAAAATCGAATGTAAATTGTCCACTAGATTTGAAAAAAATATGAAAGTATATATTAAAAAATACACATGGTTTCCTGAAAAAGTAGCGCACAGAATCTTTTGAAAAGTAAATGTTTTCGAAAAATAAAATACATATAAGCTCTCGAATTCCAAAATTGTAGGGTGTCTGTCGTAAGAAGCAGTGTGGATAAGCAATCGTCCTATCCCCAAAGGAATGCCAATTTGACAGATTCCTTTTCCTATATAGGTAACTAAAAAACCAGTATGTCATAAAGTGAAGAAGATAATCATAAATTAGACGAAATAGGAAAATCCTGAAAGCAATATGTACAAAAATGTAGAAAAAAATGAAGTGGTATCACACGATTGATTGTTGACATAACATTGAAACATATCACAAGGGTGGCTGTTGACATAAGTTATCCTTGATATGTTTTCAAACAAATATAGATAAAAGTGTATGCAAGTCCTAACAAAGATTCATTACGTCACGCACATTACTATACACCTTATACTCCAGAAACTTACAACCTACATCATATGCACAGTACTAAACATCTTATACTCCAGAAACCTACAACCTATATCATATAGGCAAGATTGATTTCAATCGTCTAAACTTGCCTATAGCACTAGGTAAGATCAAAACTTATTCTGGGGGAAAGAAATCAACACCGTACAATGATTATTAGTTAAGAGTAAACTCATATCATTGAAGCCAAGCAGTTATATACTAAAAACTTAAAAGGAAAGATCGTACATTCCAACAGGTAGATGATGGGTCTTTGGTACCATCTAGGTAGGCTATCCACACGATGTAACTAAACCTATGACAAAGGCACCCTGTGATCTTTGATATCTGTAGGACTTACCTGGTTACATTGCAGGCTCCAGTCATGCAGAAGTCGTTGGAATTCTGCAGCTTGGTTCTGTAACTCCTGCTGCAGATTCGAAATCGTCAAAAGCAGCGACTTTTCACGCTTCGAAAACTTTGAAAGAACTCGCTTCATTTCCAATTCCAGAGAATTTATTTTATTGTCTTGGTTTGCGATATGTGCTCTAAGAGCCAGCAAGCATTTGTGCTTGTCGGAACTATTGTGCTGCAAGATAAGTCCACAGCCTTGTTGGCAGACACCCACGGGCCTATAGGGGCAGTCCTCTGTCTGGTGCCGAGACAGTTCCCTCACTGACACTACAGCATCGCAGCTGTCATGACCACAAAGAGCTGGTCGGAACTCGCATTCATGGCTGTGGCCTTCAGCCTCGCCCAGCTTCACAACTTGGGTACATCCACGCTCGCGGAATTCACAGTGCACTTCCATATTCAGAATTGATTCTCGTAAATGAAGAGAACTTTCTAATTGGCCAGGAGAGAGGCCTCGACATTTTTCAGGGCACTTACCATGCCTCACAAGCCAGGGTATGATGCACCCCGTACAGAACTTGTGACCGCAGGGGGTGCTCACTGGGTTATCCAACACCCGTTGACATAGGTCACATTTCTTGTCCGCCGATATTTTACTTACAAATTTCTCGACATGAAACCCCATGATTGAAAAAAATTCTGATTAGATACAATATATCTTCAATTTGTACAGGTAATTTGCCATACCGGCGTCTCACAAAATCCAGGTAAGACTGTTTACAAACGGACAAGCTCTTTCCTATATATGTATACACCCATTCACCGTTACGTTGGAGTATGACACCGGCCAATACCTGAACATGCAGTACACATTACTCGCTAATACCTTTCCAGTCGAGTAGGCAGTGAAAGGGCCAGTGTGTCAGCGCGACAGAGCACTACAGGACAAGCGGGCACGAGAGCGTCCCGACGGTGTCGCCAGTCCGCGTGCCACCACACTATACCGTGGACACTGCACGATCAATATCGGGGCGATATCTTATATAGCAGCGATCAACCGAAGATAGCAATATAAAACTATCTCAAGAGGATAATGATTTGTCTCAGGGAAAAAATATCGAAGTCATTAAACGCTTAATGACAAAAGGCCAAATGCAGACTGTAAAACGGCTGAGCCCGATATTGGGATAGACAAGTGATGGTGTCCCCTCGTTTACCTAACATTGAATGGAAATTACTGGTATTATTTGCGCGGGGGATTGCCGATCGATGGTATATATCTCCGACTGTAGCTGTCACTGCTACCTTCAATGTTATTGTCCCCGGCTAAAACATATTTCCGAAATAAAAATCAAATCAAGTCACCCCGACTTTGTCACAGCGTTCACTCCCCGGATTTAGTCACACGACATGCTATATAACGCATGACGGCACCGCGGGTCCCCTATGTAAGCCCACACTGACACAGTACAGCTGACACTGCACAAGAATTCCTGCAATCTCTTTAAGAACCCTTGCAGCTCGTTATAAGTTCCATGTATAAATGTATATGACATACCCACATACATTATTTACGGATTTGTGAGCGGAATAGACAAATTATTGGAAACGTTATGAGAAAACAATACTTGTGTTTCCAATCTAGCGCTAGTCGCTGTGACAGAGATGCGGGCTTGATCCACGACCTGACAACTGTGGAGTCCTGACCGTGTTTTATTACCGAGGGCAGACACCGTTACGTAACGGATAGCAGCATTTTCTTGACCTCAGATGATCTACAGACTATAACAAGTGTGAAATAGGACCCCTGGGACGTCTACGCCATGTACGAATTAAACAGATAATGATCGCTCGGCCATCCAGACCATCTGAGGTGTTTTATTACCTCAGCTCTTCCTCGATCAGAGTCGCGCATCAGACCCTTAAACTGATTGTCAGGACTCTTATGGGATTAGACTATATATTACTTTGTCTCCGCTCGTGAGCGGTCCGATACCGACACAATGGAAGGTGTATTGGAGAGGTAGAGAGTTTTTGGACTTCAGGTTCAGTCGGTTTTCTTTGATGTTCGCGTTTGTTAACATTTATGAAATACAGTAAATCTGTTAACCCCAATATCTATATGAAGTGGCCAGTATCTATTTGGAGTGGTCAGTATCTATTTGTATTGGCCACACAATGGTCAACACTGTGTTCATTCTTTATTATAGACGTTGTATATAAATTTCTGCATTATGGTTTCCTATCGCTGTATAAACGGGGTAGGTATAAGGTAAATACCCTATTCTCACTAGCCATGCCCTCCTATCAACAATACCGGGATACCGATGTGATGGTTAAATCACCAACGGTCATAATACACTGAGATTTATTTGATCAAGAATTGCATAATTAGTCAATACAAATGTTTAATGTATGTGGTCACTTCAAAGAGGCCGATGGTAGGGCACTCAGGGGTTAGGGTAGACAGGAAATAAACAGAAGACGTGAAAACAAATATCCGTGGGTTAAATATCCGTCAATTTCTCCCTAACTAACGGTAGTCTTTTAAACTCGACAAACTGTTTGTTGTCTAAATCTTTTTGCACCTGAGGTGAAATCGATTTATCTCAAGAACAGCCACTTTTATTTGTAATTATAGCATTAACAGCTCCGTGACAGCATGTCTTCACACAAATGTACTAAATGTGTGGCATTCCCCTCGTACAGAGTGATACCATGCCTTCACACAATGGGTAAAGATGTGTGGCATTCCCCTCGTACAGATTGATAACATGCCTTCATACAATGGGTAAAGATGTGTGACATTCCCCTCGTACAGAGTGATAACATGCCCTCACACAATGGGTAAAGATGTGTGGCATTCCCCTCGTACAGATTGATAACATGCCTTCACACAATGGGTAAAGATGTGTGACATTCCCCTCCATACAGATTGATAACATGCCCTCACACAATAGGTAAAGATGTGTGGCATTCCCCTCCATACGGATTGATAACATGCCTTCATACAGTTGTTAAAGATGTGTGACATTCCCCTCCATACAGATTGATAACATGCCCTCATACAATGGGTAAAGATGTATGGCATTCCCCTCCATACAGATTGATAACATGCCCTCACACAGTTGTTAAAGATGTGTGACATTCCTCTCGTACAGAGTGATAATATTTCCTTATTCATAACCTGTTTTTGTATTTTTTTTTTATCTTTTTGAAGCTATATATATTCAAGGTATCTGAACAATATCGAAACCAACTCGCATCTCAATGTCCTCATGAAATGAAATACAATACAGACTCTGACTTCTCATTTTTTAATATATTTTTAATAACAATGAATACTCGCCTCCAAACTCTCTGAGACACCGTTCGAACCCTTTAGCATGCATGTGACTGTCATTCCCTGAGGTTATCCGTACCCTATTTACTGGACTTCATTCTGGCCTAGGACCTTAGGCCTGAAACTGTATCTTCACTATTCTAACATTCATTAGAATTACTTACCCTAGTGATATTAAGTCCATATTCGGCACTTCTTAATACTGGGAAACTGACCCGAAATCGCTTTATATGATTTATAGGATAAAGTGTTGTTGAAAATCGATGGTAACTCAACTTTTAAATACATCAATTCCAAATTACAGGAATTTGTACGTCGCGACCTCAATTAACGGGCGCATATTATTTATTAGTATTGCTCTGTTTGATAATCGACAAACAACCCAGTATGTTCGTTTTTATTGTTTATTTGCAGCTAACTCCAATTGTGCGATAATATGCTCTAACGCGGCGGCTGTCATATCGCCGTATAAAATATAATAGGATAATGCAGATTTTATTACTGAACATTTAACATTGATGTGTAATCTCGCTAAATGTACCAGGTATCGGGTACCCGTATAAGCACCTGTCAATACCAATTAATTTGTTTTAATGAGATGCTTTACTGCATTATTCAAAACCCTGTCCTTACTCTAGAGCTGTACGAGGGTGTGATGCATTGCCTCTTTATATCTGACACTCGACTTGTCATATTTTATGGGAAGCCTTCTGTAGTCATTCCTGACATGGAAGCAATTTTTATACAGTGGAACTTTCATTTTTTTTTATTCGTTTGACTTTTTTTTAATCGCCATTGTGGCGTTGACAACATGAAACAGCCCTCAGACAATTTTACAATTAAAGTTTCAAATTGATCAAGAATCACGCTATTCGGCTTCTATCTCTTGCCTGGTAGGGTTTCCCCTGCAGATCACATAGATACACTAATGGGCCTTAACAATGATCCCACACGGCTCGTACTTGTTGAATGTCTTTAATTAATTTGGATTCTGTGTTTTAGACTAGAAAAAACGAAGACGAAGACTTCACAGGGCACAATGGAACGAGAAAACCGCAGATCCTACGCTTTTCCCGGAGAGACTGAAATAGACTGTTATCACCGGAACTAAAGGAAAGGCAATATGGCCATCAATGGCGCGTTACATTTCCTATAATCTTCTTATCTTTACTGCGATGGCCATCACCTTCATTTAAGCGAGACTGATTAAGGCCATCTCTCAGCTTTAACGAGCAATATTTTCCAACACGGCCAAGGTCAACCGGGCAAATGTGAGCGTCGTTGCTTATATAGGGATTCACCTGAAACACGTTTTAATGCATTGGTGCTTGTTGATTTCATGACACCACCCCTTTCAGCTTAAAGACGATTTAAAGGCCATAATTTCTACTCAATACTTGACCTTAACTGATATCAGTTATCTTCGGATTTTTTTTTTCATTTCAAATAAAGGTTTCTGCTGATTTGCGAAAGAGTCTAGAACTTTTACAATTTCCGTGTTATCGTTCATTTATCAGTAAGTATCTAAGATAACAATAGCACCCGCTACTGTTCGTGGATTAGGTTATGCCACACACGCTTTTTTTCCTTTTCTAGTAAAAGTTGTTTTAACTCTTAATTTTCTTTATTAATGATGGAAAGCTTTGAACTTTTTTTTTATACCAGAAAAACCAATAACGCGTTACATCTATTAAATCATGAAATTTTATGCCAAAAAGGCAGGAACAATTCTCTAAATATTAGTGAATAGAGCTTGTGATTTCCCCTGAGCGTGCTCTAATGCAAATTTAAAATCTTGAATATTGCAACGTCAGATAAACTACTGCGGCATGTGAAAGTGGTGATACATTGTATCAACGATTATTCTTGTTTCTTAAATAAGAGGAAAAACATATACAACTCACTTCTTATAATACGTTACCTATTCACCATCCAATCAGCGGGCAACAATGTTCAACGGGTTTTTCATTTAAGATTTATTTCAGTTTTTTGTATGATGGCTTTTAGATAAAGAAAGAATTGTAAACAAAGTGGTTAAATACTTCGTTGCAATTCCAAAAATTAAGTAACTTAATCAATTCAACTGAGATACATTGACATTTACGCAAGGTAGAGTTTTGTTCAATAATAGTGAAGAATATTTTCGTTTTTTTCTCCAGTAGTATTAACGATGTGACCTACTTCGCTTTTTTGTGTCTGTATCTTTAAAATATGTTTATTTCACTGTCAATGCATGCGAAACTATTCTCAGGATAAAAACCAGACAGGAACCTATTTTGTATTCGTTTTCCCTGTATGTCGAACCAAATATTCCAAACCCATTTTTACTAGACATGTGTGCGGACGACATTTGTTATAATGTGTATAACTGTACCCTGGTGGGGGGTTTTCGTTGTCAATACCTCAGGTCTCGCTTTGATGACGTGCGAGTACTTGTATATGACCTACAGTTATATGGCGGCTGCTGTCGATGAAGCAGAAGACGCTCTCCCTTCCGGAACACCTGGTCTTATTTTCATTGTGCTCCATAGGAGTCTCCAATTAAACATGTCGTTTTGTTTATATAGTGACCAAGGTTTATCGATTATGTACTTGAATATATTCTCTTGTCGTTTTGATCAGGTCGAATTTGGCGAACACTGATTTCCAATCACATTGGTTTCAAATAAATTACATAAATCCCTTATACTTTGTGGGATATATGTTCACCTTTTAATTCGCGAGGATCGTGATTTGAACTATTTCTTGAATACTAATTTGACACATCTCAACGCGAGCTTTGTATCTCTTCCTGTTTATAGTCTTTGAGTCACCGTCGCATGTTGTTATTGGTAAACTGTGGGTACTGACCAGGAAGAACATACTTTGAGTTTCAGATGAATATTTTACGTCAGAAGGTGGTTGATCCTGCTGTTTAACCTTGTAGCTGGAATTTATTGTTTCATCTTTTACATGAAAAAACTAATTGTTCCTTTTTATTAAGCTACTGGTTTTACAATTGGGGTCGAAGAAAGGGTTTTCTATCGGATGTCTGTTGCTCAATCCAATCAATTGTTTATTCAATGAAATATATTTGGAATACTGGTATAAAATGAATAATGTGTTGTAGCCTCAATTTGTGAACACGTAAGTTACATTGCAAATAATTATATGGGCCTTCCTTTCCTTTTTCACTTCGTTTCCACATATGTTTTGGAATGTTTGGCTCCCTGTGTCGACCTACTCATTTTTCAGCGTATTGATATGATAGAATGGCCAGAATAATTGGGTAGTACTTCAATCCAGTGTTTTGAGTATTTTGGTTTCGGAACCTAGTCATTATAAACAATTTATCTAACATTTATATAAAGTAAGCATGCCATGTATCCACTACTGCGGAGGTAATGCTGTACTTACATGTAACATTAGATTATGATTCAGCTGTTATATTACTAATGGGTGTTATATCGGTTTATATTGGCCTCCAGCATTAGATTCCAGGTTGTAATAGATAAATAACAATATCGCTTACATTACTTTGTCTCCTCGTTACGTTATTGTATAATCGTACTGTTTACAACGTAATCTATTTATTTAAATTATAAAATTCCGGATTATATTTCACTGTATAATTTAATTGCTTTTCTCCCTAGAGGACAGTCAACAAAATGTTCCATATGTTTGATAAAAACTGAATCGGGAGAGAGTAACGGTTGTGTAAGGTAATGCCTGTCGTTACGTACGGCCTGTCACTCTACACGGCGTCAGGGTATTGGAGGAGGAGGAGGTGCTGACGTCACCGCTAATCAGTGGTTGATGGCTTCTCGTTAAGGTTCAATGTTCTAATCCACGCACCTGCTCCTATCTGTAGATCCTTTATGACAATGAGTCACATTTTTGCAGCTATTCAAACAGATTCATATTCATGATGTTCGGGGGAATATTCTGTTACATCAGAATATGCATTTGTCCATTATATCTACTATATGTGTATTCCTGTGTACGTGAGAATTTGATATTTATTCAGGAAAATTCACACTTGAAAGGTGTACCCTTGGGGACTATTGCGTTCATGCGTTATGTGGTTATTCTTTGAGAATAGTTTATTCTATTTCGCCATCATCCTTTACTTTGTATTATTTTCTGCAGATGTATTCTAGTATTGGAGATGATTGGATTTGGGGAAAAAATTAAGAACTTCAGGAACCCCATGTTTCTCAATCATGTTTTAAATTATTATCAATTTATATTAAACATTCCTCTTTTCCACATTGTATGTTATTAAGTTTCAAAGATACAAATGTTACATTGTTAGAAGTATCGTTTGAGTGATAATGTCTCAATAAACCATTTGGTCCGCTCGAATTTATCAATAGGATATAGGTATCATTAGTACAGCTATGTACCACAGACTTATTCAGCTTCATACCCTCATATTTACCTTAAAGACCACACCACTTCTATACACAAGACAAACTTGACGACGTTCATTTCGTTGTTCTTATACCAGCCTCCCGTGTTTAATCTGGGGTTTTTCATGATTGTCTGGATAGGAATCTAATGTTTTCCAACAAACCAACTTGAAAATAAGGACACAATCTTATCTCTTCTTTATCATCTGATTTCTTCTGTCGTTACTTACAACATGATTAACAGGGGCGGCTTACCAATCAGCTGTATAAGCGGGACGATGTTGTTTTTGCTATCATAAACTTTCCCTTTCTTGGAAATAACATCCCTGCTATAAATTTATTGTAAAATATATGTATAATAATTTTGACAATTGATGTTTATTTCATGATTGTATTGTGATGCTCTATCATTATAATCTTCATT
>JAUMHH010178584.1:0-15294 GCA_032359455.1 Chlamys rubida
ATTCGCAGGAGCTGCCTTATCGGGCGCTAACTACTAGTCCTATGCCACCTGGCTAATATCTCCCTATGTGTGTCTGCTTGCGTGTGTGCTGGAGATGTAATCATTAAAAGAGTCTGACCATTTGTTTACTGACCACGCTTGTATTGCAAGCCAACTAAATATTTAAAATCTGGGAGAGGTATCTCATATATATTTCATATTCTTATTGAGCTATCGCTATTAATTAAGGAAATATCTCAACTAATTAAGGAGATATCTTATAAACAATAGAGATATTCGTATTAACCAAAATCAATCATATCTCTTTCTTACATTTAAAGCTATCTTCCATTTAAACGAACTTTAATGACATATATTTATATCATTTAAGAATAACGCTGTTATATTTAAAGATTTCTTTGATTCTTGTAGAGATATCTCTATTTCATTAAAAACATTCCATACTTTCACAAACCCTCTTTTAGTATTAAATGAGTTAATTTGGCTTACCATACTTTTTAGCCTTCCCTTGGGCGGTTTAAGTCAGGATTGACTAGTAACAAATGACATTTAAGAGGCAATACGTGATATGTTAGGATCGTAAGTTTGTTCCCTGTAGACATTGTAGGCATTGTGTCAAATTCAAATATTGTTAAATATCTCATAAGTAGAAGATGGTTTGATTTAATTTACATAGTGGATCCGAAGGAATATTTTATGGCTGTGTATTACTTAAACAGATGTATACGCTTAGGTGTTGTAGCGACACTGGGAACAGTATAATTTGTCAAGTATCCGAGACAATTCGCTCCGCTGTCAAGACACAGACAGACATCATTTATATATCATACAAAAAATGAGACAAGAGAAAGGACAATTATCACATAGTTGATATGTATCCGTCTCGGCTTTGAGCCAAGAAATATGGCACATTCCGTCTTGGATTGTATACAGAAGCAATAGATGAAACTTTTCAAAACGTTTTCTTCAGAGCGGTATATAAACAATGCATACAGGTTTATCTAGCACAACCAGTGAAATATGTAAGAATGACAATAACAGCGCCGTCGATTCTGCTACACTATATGCATTTGTACACTTGGTTGTTATAAATGTACGGAATCGACAAACTGAGTGGGCTTTGCATTTGCTTAGTATATGGTCATATAATACATATAAGCATTTCACTGGTTGTGCTTTATTAACCCGTATACAAAGGAAGATGAAACAATTCAATATGTATTTAAATATGTCTAAATACTTGATTAATTTCAGCTCCAAATGTCATCTGGATGTATGTATCTAAACTTCCATCCAAAAAACACATACATTAAATGTCTATTTCAATTTGCCTATTAACATCTGTTTTTTACTATTTTCTCGCACCTCGGACAAGGAAATCCAATGTGATACCCTGTGCTAGATTTCGTGCTAGATCTCGTCCGAACTATCTGACACCTTTCTGTGACTTTTTGCGTAATTTTCACACAGCGATGTATTCATCCGAGCACTCATACTCGAACTTGACAATGCGCTGACGCCTCGGTGGGGATTTTGCTGTATAATCTTAGCCTTCGACTGAGATAACTCGATCAGTTGAAATTAAAATATGTTATTGGACTAAAAATATGAAAGTATCACTGAAGAGCTTCTAACTGTAGCTATATATAACATTCATTGGTAATTGTTCCGGTCTTTGATGATGAGGAATTTTGCCAAAAGCTATGAAAGTAATAAGCTTGCTGGTTGAGTCAACAGTGAGCTATGTCTATGTAAAACATTCAACAACTCCATATTAAATCTAAAAAAACAGTCCTAGCTCAGAACAATAAGAAAGAATATGTCTGCTTGATTCCACTGCATGATCGTAAGTAGCAACTTATTCGACCACCATACATGAGGTTGTCTTTAATCGGAAACACCAAAGAAATAAAGTTTTATTGAATATTTGGGACCTCTTGTTCTCTACTGTATACCCTTCTATTTCGGCTGGTGTAGGAATCTCTTAGCCCCTGTTAAATTTATGTAGCCATCTTGCCCCAGTTATGACATACCAGTGAAAATGCAGATTAAAATGACACATGAGTGGTTCAATTATTTGTGGAGCCGTCTTCAAATGACCTTAATTAAATGTGTCGAGGACATAAACCTTAGCGCAAGCAACCATAAACTATCAAAACAATTTCCACAACGCCTACAAATATTCTTTACGAACACAATTAGGGAAATCATGAAAACAATTAGGGAAATTATATAATTTAAAGATCAAATGTACTATTTTTATCGAACAATCCTCATGAAAAATGACGAATGTCATGTTGTTATGATTATTTTGATATAAAATCCCTCCAGCGGTTCGTTGATTAATATTGAATTTCGTCATACTAGACATGTGGCTATATGGATCGATGGCGGGCAGAGTTAATTGGCGTCTGCTCTTATTAATTTCGTTTTCCCATGACATGTTATAATGTGAAAGCATGGAAATAGCTAATTGATTACAAAATTGTATCTCTTTGGAGTTCCCAATTTGAGGACACAAAGAAAGCCCCATATGGAGCTCGCACTAGTTGCCTCTTAAGATCATGCAGTGACATTTAGCTGGTCGATTCTTTCAACAAGAATCGGGACTCATCGGGACTCCTCGGGACTCTTCTTTAAAGAGAATGTACAATTGTTGAGTGTTGTCATGAGAGGCATTAGTCATTTTCGATTCAACCAGCGATCTTTCAATTTTTGCGAGAGAGGCTCTGCATGACAGCTAATTTAATTTGAGATTTGTTGAAATGAAAGGACAATACACGTTGAAACATGTTAACACAATAAACGTTGTCACTGCATTTATTGGTAATTTGCTCACCTCTTTAACCGTTACTCTGTAAATTTTCTTCCCCTGCAAATAGACATGATATAATACATTAGTTATTAAACAGGACATGTGACTTGGATGATTTTCGAGATAAGGGGTGATGGCATTCGAGATAACTGTATACGAGGAAGGTAACGATACAATTTTAACACAAAATCAAATATTTAAGGATCCCTGTCCCGCTTTACGTTTTTTTCTCTATATACAGTAACCTCCCATTAACTACCATTTGCATATAACATATAACTGTAGCACAGTAGGTCTAGGACATTTCTGTTGAACAGGAAACTCAATCCGTTAGAGCGATAGTATTAGTTAAAATTTTTGGGAGCGGTACGGGGATCCCTAACATCTTGTAATACTACAGAGGATGCATTAAAAACCCAGGATCGCATAATGATCAATTTTACTAACGATATACTAGCTGCATAACCTATCGTCTTTTTCAAATCGATGGAATGAAAAGCAAACCACTTTTCATTTTTGGTAGTACCTCACCTACCGCAAACGCTGTACCTTGCTCCTGTTTTTTTTAACAATTCCGTTCTTAGACTCCCGTTTCATCGCTAGCCCCATTTATAACATCAAAATGAACAAAAATGACACACCACGGATGCTTTACTTCATTACATAGACTTATGAGCAGTTCCAGTTATTCATAATGACACGAGGACGATCTTGTGTGACGGTTTCCACACTTCATTGTTACGACACAAAAGAAAAGTCCTGGAGTGTCCTATTCGTCAGTAAACACTGTCGGCATAGGGTATGTTTTGAGTTGCAAACGAAAAATTTATGAGATTAATTGGTTATCATTCGTCAATGATTTTCTAGATTGTGATACCACACAGTCTATACAAACGCTTGACTATACAACAATGCAATGATCAATAATTCTCGGTTAGTGCTACTGTCATCTGGCACCAACAGGTTTGCTTCCCACATCATTGATTTTAATGGTGATTCTAGTTTCCTGTTTGTAAATAGTTTTAGCTGTATGAACAAGGCAATAGTAGTCAAAAGATATTGTTACAAAACTGTCCGTGCCATTATTAAACATTTTAAACATCCTGTTAGTTTTTACAAGAAATGGCTCTTGTAATGCTATTGTAAAATGTGTTCAATCCCTTGGCTGTTTTCTGGTAATAAAATATAGTTAAACGGAACTACCAAATTAGTTTTATTGGTTTAATACAGTCGCCATGGGTTAATATTAACTGTTTGCATTTTATGTTTCCGGAGCCGAACGATTTCATCTTCCCCTCAACTTTGGCTCAGAATCCTGGGAAAATAAAGCATTGTAATTGCATGAAATTTATGTAACAAAAACTGTTCGATAATTGTTGACTAAAAATAGAACATAATTATATACGGAAAACATGGTTAAAAAGAACATAAGTGGGGGAGGCACAATGGATATACTAAAACACAATAAACAGTATGCTTTATTGGATGTATGATCAACACGGAACAGGACAGCCGCGTTGTCAGTCCTATAAAGCTAAATCAGATGACATGCGGTAAATTATAAAAAAAGGGACTTCACGCGATTTTGTAACAGTTGTTAGATGAAAACAGAAGAGAGCATGTACAAAATTATTTAACTTCTTATCGAAAACGAAACAGCACATGTTGTAATTAAGCAAAAACAGAAAAAGATACAATGTAATTGAATTAAGAAAGAACAGAACAAGATATATTGTAATTGCATTAAGACAGAAACAGAACAAGATAGATTGTAATTGATTTAAGACAGAAACAGAACAAGATATATTGTAATTGATTTAAGAAAGAAACAGAACAAGATACAATGTAATTGCATTAAGACAGAAACAGAACAAGATACAATGTAATTGCATTAAGACAGAAACAGAACAAGATATATTGTAATTGATTTAAGACAGAAACAGAACAAGATAGATTGTAATTGATTTAAGACAGAAACAGAACAAGATATATTGTAATTGCATTAAGACAGAAACAGAACAAGATACATTGTAATTGATTTAAGACAGAAACAGAACAAGATAGATTGTAATTGATTTAAGACAGAAACAGAACAAGATACATTGTAATTGATTTAAGACAGAAACAGAACAAGATAGATTGTAATTGCATTAAGACAGAAACAGAACAAGATACATTGTAATTGATTTAAGACAATATATCACAAAAGATAATGCTAACATTGATTTATAATTTAACATGATAAGACAATCTACTATAATTGATTAAACTGTTGCATTAGGAAAAAACCCACACAACCCTTGGTATAGCACGGCTACAGTGATATCGGTCGACAGAATAAATAATGTAACGGCTAATGGATCGTAACAGAAAGATGTTTGTTGTAATCTTTGTTTTTATATGAAAACAGTTAATACTATATATATGCTTTTTGGTTGTGATTTGAGATCACGTGATATCTAAACATCTACATCATTCCACGTGCATGTGTGACAGCATAACACGTGAATTGCGTCATAAAACAACACTATAATACTGGTGCCGCGATGTTTGATTATCCGCCATTTATCTTGTCGACACAAAAACGGGTTTATGACTCGCTTCTTACCGTAACAGCATTCATAACATGTTATACGGGCACGTCGACACAGACAGAAATAAAACCAACATGGAACTTCCGTCAACACCGAAAAACCTTCTAAAATTCAGCAAAAAACGATGAAACTAATTCTAGCAAATTTCCTTCTTTAAGGGGAAACTGGTAATTTGTTCAGGCAATGCAGAAATAAAACAGTGGAACATTTTATGCCACTACATTGAAGCCATTATCTGACGTCTATACTGAACAAGGGTTTTTAATCAAATGCTGATCAAGTTACAGTGACCTCAGCTACTTATGTTACATAGATCTGGTCTAATAGAGATATATTTTCGTATCTCAGAGACGTATGGCCTCGTCTGAAACACGCACAAGATGAAAGTGATGTGAATTGATTTCACGAAGGATGAACGTAAGTCACACACAATTGATTGAACCTGTGATATAAGCCCTTTAACCCCTATGCAACTGTAGTAGACTTGCCCATGCACTGATCTGGATGAGTCCATTATGGTCTACAGTGGTGAAAGGGTTAAGTAACCTATACAGTATGCCAAAAACGGGGCGAGATGTTCCGAATGAGTCTACCATATTATATCTTGACAGAATAACGTAAGACACAATGCGTTAACATGTTACGCGAGAACTGGTTTATGACTTTGAAATAAATGATATCTATAATAACATACATGTTCTGATAGGTAAAACCACGTTTGACCTTACTGTTTGAAAGAAATTTTAGTTTTTTTTGTTTTTCCGTGTTTGAAATAATTCGTTAAAAATGTATTCTTTATTTATTTCCTTTTTAGTTTGTGTTGAATGTCGTCGAACTTTATGTAACAGATGCCTTTAAAGCAACATTGCCAAAATTAAAAAAAATATGGAAGTGAAAAGCAGAGTGTTGCTATAGATGTACCAATCAATTTGGGTTTCTACAATGTCTCTAAAGGAAAGTCTAAGAAGACGAAAGAAATCTCCAATTCTTCAGGTTGTGGAATATTATTCCTCAAAATGAAATGAACGCTGTCTGATTAGCGTTAGGCTTCATTGACACTCGTTGTTTGTATCAGTTTTTCACCCTCTTGCATTCTGCACATTGTTTTGGATATATCTAGAGTCAAACATCGTTATACGGCCACCATTTGTCCAACGAATCATCTCGTTATAAAAGGGGTTCGACAATACATCGAGGGAAATATATAGAGGAATTGTTGATAAAATAATGAAATAAACGAAACATGTGTTTGTTGTAAGTGTGTTGGCATACAAATCGAGTGACAGTATATCAACTCATTCACCCCTGAAGGCACATTTGAACCCTTCCAATTCAAAGGTTAGAATAGTTCATTTTGAAATTTCAGGGGTGAATGAGTTAGATCATATGGTGGAAGTTTGTATACAGATTCATATGAGCGCAATCAGAGGAATGTTATTGTGTCAAGTTTTTGCCTGGTGAAAGTGACAGTCATCGAAACGTCACACATAGACATTCCACTGATTGTGCTATATGAAAAATCTGCATACTTTCCAACAATAAGAATAAGTTAAGAAATACATGGTAGACGTTTTCGACATAACACAAAGTGGTTTTTTCGTTAATAAACATAGCAGGTAATTAAACAGATAAAAATATATATCTTAAACTTTAAATATCAGGCAAATTAACCCTTAAAAAACATCCTCCTCCCTTACACGCATTGGGAAGATAGTATACACATGTTAGTCAGCACAAATTCACATACCACGACCTACCAATGTTAGTTGAGAAAATATTAAACATGGGCGTCACCGGTATAATAGCACTGATAATGTGGCAAACAGGTGACATCGTATTAAAATTGGGAACATGCTGACAGTAAATATAACGAGATAGTGTTATTAGAGAAAACATGTCATGATGGTTTAAATTTGTCAGTCTACATGTATAGTATTACACAGGTAAAGCTGACCATAGACATGTTTCTCCAGGAGATATTAGAGGGCATGTAAATTTATTCGGTCGTTTCTATATTGTTAATAACAAAACTGCAGAAGCGGTTCAAACAATACTAAGGATTCAGACGCGTTAAGTGGCATTTTCCTCAACTCATTCACCCCTGAAATTTCATAATGAATTTTTCCAACCTTTGAATTGGAAGAGTTCAAATGTGTCTTCTGGGGTGAATGAGTAAATATATCCAGAACTTGTTCAACGCCTGACTAGCTTAACATCAACTTAACACAAGATTTTAAACCAGTTTATTTTTAAAAAAATACCGAATTCCGAAACGTAATGTTATATGTATTAGAGTTAAGAAACAAACGATTTTGAACATGTTCAAATATTTCTCAGAAAACACATTTTGAAAATTTGCGTCAATGACTTCATTAAGCTAACAAGGCTTTTGAAAACTAGACGCTGGGTTTAAAAAAACACACAACCTCGGGACAGTTTTGTCAACATTATTTAGTTTTATGAACTTGTAGTCATTATTAACGTTGTGCTATCCGTGTCAGTATTTGTACATGGACTATATAACATTGTCAGAACACACAGGCGTTTTTTTAATGCTAGAAGTTAGGAAATATAATCTGAACATCACCGATGAGTTCTGAAAGGACGAACAGGTGTTTGATACAGTGCTATTCATTTTCTGACATACAATATATATCAACAGTCTTAACTTAAAGGTGTAATCACCGGTGTGTGTGTTACCTTCATCGATAAAACAGTTGATAAAAACCAGGATTTTTTAACACGAAAAACAGGACTGTGTTTTCAACATTAATGAAGGTTTTTATGGACATTTAGTTAGTATTAACATCGTATCCTCAGTGAAGGTAATGTACACGTGCTTTACGATACAGAAAGAAAACACTCTCTAGCTGTTTTTATTCTGTCAGTTGATTGTCTCTGACCGTCATATATGTCAACTCTATGACTATCACTGTGTGTGATATGACACAAACACCTATTTTGTATAAACAGCGGACCATCAGTGTCGCATCAAAAAGTATATAAAGTTTGGGGTTATAACGAATAGATCTTAGGTCAAGTTCAACCAGGAAGCTAGTTATATACAGTAAAAACTCGATATAGTGCCCCTCATTTCATCAACATCTACCGTCAACATATTTCAAGATCCCATTTTCTCGTTTTCTTAAGAATTCCTGTATATGTTTCCCTCACCAAACCCTTTATAACGCCAACATTTCTGTGGACGAATGGTGGCAGTATAACCAGGTTTTACTGTACATTATATCGGTATAAGGAAACCTGTTGATTAATAAAATTAAAAACTACCGCATATGGAATATTTCCAGAAACAAAAATAACATATATAATGCCAACAGGTATACAGAGTTACATATGATGTAAAAATGATATACATGTATACGAACCTTGTTTTATGTGAGAATATAAGTACATACCCATTATATACCAATCGTATTGCAATAATATCTACACACGTACTACATTAAACACATGAATTGCAGTTGATACTTTATAACACATATATGAAATTGTATTGACAGTAGTAAGACCCTTTATGTATGAGCGAACACACCATACGTACATGTATATCGTTATCAACTCAACAGTATAGGAACTATTCTCAAAAGAATCTATATCGACATGCAATATACAGGTTATTGCATATATATAACGCCTACCTGTTGTTGGGTGATGGCGGAGACAAATAAACCGCTCCATAGCACAAGATGTAGTACCAGTGCCCAGCCTAGTATCACTCCAGGACCTCGCCACTGCGCCATCTTTAATTAATTACCGGCATCCTTTGTCACACCGTGTTGTTTTTGATCCACTGAATGCTCAGTCGTGTTAATACAGCGTTACAATAATATGTAAATGAAGCAAAGATGATGGCTCTACTGAGGCAGCTGTCAATGCGGTAAGCGCAATATGTAAATTTATAATGTGTGGCGGAGATGAGGTCAACTATTCAAGCGGGATTTGGTTTATGAGGTGATTTAGCAATAAAAACGGATTAACAAATTGAGAAGTTTGACCTTTCTGCAAATTAAATGTAGATTTGTTTGAAAATTATGTACATATGTAATACCTGGCAATATCGGTATATGTGTTTAGCATGCAAGAATATGTAAGCATGGGTTTAAGGTAAGAAAATATACAGCACAATGCAGGATAAGGTTTTTGAAGGTGGGCGTCAACTCGTTAAGAAGATAGCAGATACTTTTTAAAGAAAACCTAATATAGACGAACGACATTTTAAAGGAAAAAGAGAAACTATTTTAATCAAGAAAGGAGTGGTACATTATTTATCTGCTAGAAGGTCAAAGATTAACTTATGTCAGAACAAAACCGCGAAAGAATAGCGCAACAAGTTTCCAGTTTGATTTACTGGAAAGGTTAGGTGTTCTTTAAGGTTCTTTAAGGTATATTGGGATTCAATTTCACTATACTGTAAAATAATATATTTTCGTGGGGCCCAAAATTCGTGGTTTTCCGGCAAAACATCATTTCGTGGGTACACGAATTCGTGGATTACGAGTACCCACTCAAACGTAGAATTGTTTTATATTAAAATTGTAATTATTTCTTTGACCTATGAATCCGTGGATGAAGATTACCAAAGAAATCAACGTAATTAAAAAAACACCACGAAAATAAGCGATTTCACAGTACAAGTCTCTGAATAGAGTATTTTCTTTATAAGTACTAACAATATTTTGTCAAATTAAGATTGTAGGTTACAATCAATATCAAATTAAGACTCAAGGTTACTTAAACATCAAATAAGGACAAAAGCGTCAACAAACTATGATAACACACAGATGACATGAGCTACATGGTTTCCTGGATTTGAGAGGATACACCATGACGGATGTCACACGTGGTGGTATCAACGTTACCTTAAAGAAACGCTTGTTTCCGCCACCGTATTTTTGTTAGAAGATGCTTGCTATCTTATGCTCTTTATTCCTTTGATCTTTTTAAGGATCCCTGTCCCGCTGCACTGTAGATTTTCGTATGTACAGTATCCTCCTCTTAACTTCCGATTTAGATATAAACTGTAGCACAGATGGGCCAGGACACTTCTATTGACAAGGTCGCTCAGTCGGTAAGGGCGGTGGTATATCAATCTGAAGTCCAGGGTTAGCATCCCGTCTAGCCCCGCCGACTCCCTCCCCCTCTTTTAACACTCAGAACACTGACGTTGATTATATTTTGTTTTATTTCGTCTTAATTGTTCCTCATAAGACACCCGCAATGGATGGTTTTCTTTTCAGAAATTATTTCTCACAGCTATGGACATGTTCCCAACAATTAGCTACAGTTTTTGGCAGGGGTGCGGGGATCCTTCAATCACTTTTGGTTCAGTGGTGTCCTATTCTGTTAACACTGTTGTATACGTTTATCTCTTTCGATCCTTCGAAACGAAATAACATATTCTCACTAATATCTTTGTGTCCACGTGGGTCTAAGACCTTAATGTGGAATGTTAATGTTCAAATACTTAGAAATAAAATGTAATTGATAAAGTTTATGCATCCTGGTGTGACATGTAAAGAAATATTTTATTTTGTATTTAGAAAATTGCATGTTTACATAATAAAGCAACATGCGGAAATAATAAAAGAAGTCATACGTTCACTTATTCGAAAATAGCAAGTGAATGTTCGTGAAAAGAAAAGGTTGATTATCAAGGGCTTTATTGAGGCATAGGAATAGTAAACGAACCAAAATTGATTTGATGCCACCCTTGCAACACTTGAGGTCCCTATTTTGTCCGTTTCCCTATCTTTTTATGAAGGCACGGTAGCCCAGTGGTAGGACGCCGGGATCGTGACCGAAGGGTTGCTTGTTCGAGTCACGGCACGGCACTGTAGTGAAATGTCACAGAGATGACACTTTAAAAAAGACACCAGATAGGCATCATACACTGCAACAAGTAGACAACGTCGTCATATGACTTTTGTCATCTAGTTCTCCCATCACGAGTAGTGGTCTTTGACTGACCTCATAACTAGTACACGTCGTCATATGACCTTTGTCATTTTTAGTTCTCCCATCTCGAGTAGTGGTCTTTGACTGACCTCATAACTAGTACACGTCGTCATATGACTTTTGTCATTTTTAGTTCTCCCATCTCGAGTAGTGGTCTTTGACTGACCTCATAACTAGTACACGTCGTCATATGACCTTTGTCATTTTTAGTTCTCCCATCACGAGTTGTGGTCTTTGACTGACCTCAAAACTAGTACACGTCGTCATATGACCTTTGTCATCTAGTTCTCCCGTCGCGAGTGGTGGTCTTTGACTGACCTCATAACTAGTGCACGTCGTCATATGACTTTTGTCATATAGTGGTCTTTGACTGACCTAATAACTAGTACACGTCATCATATGACCTTTGTCATTTTTAGTTCTCCCATCTCGAGTAGTGGTCTTTGACTGACCTCATAACTAGTACACGTCGTCATTTGACCTTTGTCATCTAGTTCTCCCGTCGCGAGTGGTGGTCTTTGACTGACCTCATAACTAGTACACGTCGTCATTTGACCTTTGTCATCTAGTTCTCCCATCACGAGTAGTGGTCTTTGACTGACCTCATAACTAGTACACGTCGTCATTTGACCTTTGTCATCTAGTTCTCCCATCATGAGTGGTGGTCTTTGACTGACCTCATAACTAGTAAACGTTATTGTTAAATTATTTCGGCTGATACGGAGACATTTCAAACATACCACGTGTCCGGAAGTTGCGTCCGGATAATGATTCACGGGTCCGTAATTAGAAAGGCAAGCTATGGGTTCACGTATCGTTAGATTGAGAATATAAATGTTACATTAATGGTCATATTCCTAGTAACTATACCGTTGGTAATCAGTCATTATTGGGCACGTGCTAGATAACGTTCCCTCGGGAGTCATTGACCATCAAATAAACCGCTGACGAAGGCTAATGAATATTCATATCTCAAAGACATTAATGCGGGCACCGTTTAATAGTTCTGGCCGATATTCCGACACATTTACTGCATCATTTTTATCATATAGCAAACATTTCAGGCAAGCCTGGCCGTTTTATCCATTTTGTTTACAGACAGAATGATGGGCGTTGCTGGAATTGGCGATGACAATGTGGCGACATTGTTCCATTATTCCATCACATGGCCTGATAACTAAGTCATAGGAGCTATACTACGACAGTTGAATGAAAATCTCAGTAGCATTAGGAAATATCGATTTTATTGATTATCGCCAAACATACGCAAATGACTTATGACAGAAACTTCGGTTTCTGTAAAATATTAGTTGCAGTTCTATCCTGAGAATATCTTGTTTAGTTTGTGCTTTCATTCAGCTTAGTTAATTTAAATTCAAAACAGTACGAAATAATTTCAATCGATGCTCATTTCTTGTTTGCGACTGACTTGAACATCGGACTTCGATAATCTGCAGCACTAAGAGTTACACCCTGCGATAATCCCTTACTGCAGTGCGATAATCTAGAAACATGATGATAAATCTCCTACTGTACAATGATAGTCTGAAACACTGGAATATCGACACTGCGACAAACCCTTTTTCAAAAGTGCCCCTGACTGCAACACCGTAATTTAAACACCTTCGTAGACCTCTTACCTAGACAATGAAAGTATTGGACATAAGAAATGAAAACCTGCAATAAACCCGTTTATTGGACAGCGAAAGTCTTGCAGACCGTACATTTAATTATGCAATAATTCGAATACCGATCTACAATAGACTGCAGTAAACCCCATACTTGTCTACAATTGTCTACATCACTGGCACACTGCAGTAAACCCCATACTTGTCTACGATTGACTATATCACTGGCACACTGCAGTAAACCCCATACTTGTCTACAATTGACTATATCACTGGCACACCACAGTAAACCCCATACTTGTCTACAATTGACTATATCACTGGCACACTGCAGTAAACCCCACACTTGTCTACAATTGACTATATCACTGGCACACTGCAGTAAACCCCATACTTGTCTACAATTGACTATATCACTGGCACACTGCAGTAAACCCCATACTTGTCTACAATTGACTATATCACTGCTAGTTAAAATCCTACTACAAACATGGAGATTGCAATAGTCTTGTTCACTGCTTATTTTATCCGTATTGCAGTGTTCCAGAACAAGTATGACGTTCCTATTTCCATACATGAGTTTTCATTGTTAAACGTAAACTAAGTAATAAATAATGGAAAAAAAAGGTAAGAACATTCTTCGGAAATTGCATCATTGGCGTCTCTTGTTAGGAAATAATCCATTTCAGTTGTCATTGTTTAACTCGTAAACACTTTGACACAGCCAAGGCTACATAAAGACCGTTCCTTAGAGCCATTTCGTAATGTTTTATTCCGTTATATCGTAGAGGCATAAACGAATGGAAATAAACTGCTCTTTAAGTCGTCTGTAATTGACGGAAATGAACGTTTAAATACATAAATGCTTTTTGAGATAATGTTATTGTTTTGAAACTCCACTTTTATGGACGAAACTAATTGACGTTCTCCCCACGCTAATGTAGATTGAAATCTCCACTGTACAATTAGTGTTATATGTATACGGTTAACTGTTGTAGGTGTTTTTTACATGACGTCACTAGACATATCGTAAACATTGGCGGTACGATTGCCTATTTAAGATCTGATGTTGATATAAAACAAATGCTTACATAAAAAATACGTAAAAAATATTGCATCTCTCGCGCGCAGACTCCTCAACGGACTACTTCGCGCAGATTTGTATCTGTATCCCTCGCACACACATCCTCTGTGCACACACACTCTTTGTGCACACACAGACACTCTCTCAATCTTTCTCCCACGCACACACACTCTGTATCTTTCTCTCCATGCACACACACTCTGTATCTTTTTCTCCACGCACACACACTCTGCTCCGTATCTTTCTACCTCGTACACACATTCTGTATCTTTCTCCCTCGGGCACACATGCTATATCTTTCTCCTTCATGCAAACACTCTGCATTTCTTCCATTTACCTATTCATCTGTTGCTCTCTCTATTGCGTAAACATGTAACCGATGTTAAATATAATTATCAAGCACTTCCACTAAGAGTCGAACCCTAACCTACAGATTCCTTGTTTAATGTTCAACTGCAAGGAAATGTCCTATCAGATGAGCGACCAGATAGTTCACCACTGTTGCAGACGTTCCGCATTCCTCTCCCTCGTGTTCATACGTCAAATCATGTATTCCCATCGCATACATTCTGCACCTCTTAAGGTACAAACCTTCTATCTCTCGTCATCAAGTACACGTCTGGTTCCCCCACAAACACTGCACACGTGTATCCCTCCCCAAGTCAACACAACTCGCATCTCTCTCCCTTTTCATGCAAGGATCGCGCACCTCTCCACAATGAATACATACTCCGTTTAGCTCTCCCTCGTGTACGCATTCCATACTTTCCCCTTGCGCACGCGACTTCCACACATCTCTTAAGGCTCTACAAAATCAATGCATTCATGTTTGCATGAAGTCATGTAAATAACATTGCAATTTGCTGGCCCTTTTTCGTAGAACAAAATATGAAATAAAGTTATTGAAATTATAACTACAAATAGTAATTAATAATTTTGATAACAAAGGTGATTGATGAAATTGATGCCATCAATTGGCATTATATATACTACTCACAATTTGCTAAAGATCACCTATATTTTGAAAATATGTGTACACCCCTTTCAAAAGCTAAGCTAGACAAGGTAAGGCGTTGTTCAAATTGTTAAGGAAATCAATATGATGAATATTCTTTGCGTGATTTTGTTTTAATATGGCACAAAGACGAACCAGACAACGGTTAAATGACGGTGAAATGAATAGGGGCATCGGAATGC
>JAUMHH010178595.1:0-15293 GCA_032359455.1 Chlamys rubida
GACGAGGCCGCAATCTGAGAATCCTCCTACCATCAGAATCATGTCAATTCTCCCCATCTTTTCCAGCAGCTTGCTTACATGACTGACAATTTTCTGTATCGGTACTTCAAAAAAACCTTTCACAACATCTGCATCAATTTTCAATTTGCCTCTGTCCCATTTCACCTTTCCTGAATATTTGGATTTGCTAAGAGCATCACTAAAAGACATGTTTGAATTTTCTTCGAATGTGTCCATGAAGGAGGGAGGAAGTACCAGAATCACCTTCCCTTCGGTTTGCGGTGTAATTGTTCGTTTTTTCGTCTCAAAATTCCTGCGTAATTCCACATAATCAGTCATATATTTCCTTTTGAAGTTCTCTACTGACTTTTCTCCGAATATTTCCATCAGAAATTTGAAGAATTCCCTGTCAACAGCTGTGCCTCCCCAGGGTCCCCCCGAGGGCTCGTGTATCTCCTTCAACCTCTCGTCCACTTGACGTTCGTGAACTGTTATGTCCGCTGTTCCTCCTAAGAAGAAATTTATTTGCCATATGAGAAAAATACTTATTTAATTTTAACTTCAAATCATGAAATAGTCTATTAAATTCATCTTTAATTACAGCGTTAAATAGTACTGCGTCAAAAGCGCTATATTTGTGAGGGGGATTGGTGGCGTAATATTAGATTATTTGTGGACAGATGATAATGACATCATATTAGATAACAAGGCTTAACAACGAATGCATTGAATATAAAATAACGTTTTTATTTGTCAATATGATATAAGTGAAAACATATTCCGTATATCGCTGCTGCATTGAAGACATAGGTTTGATAAGGCATAAGTTTCATTTTTTTTAAATTTTACCGATAAAAATGTAATTCATATAGTTTATAATTGCTAGCTGTTATTGTCTATGGAACGACACATTCATATCATTATTTCACTTTTGTTGTATATCTATGCTATGGCACATTGATTCCATTGTTCACTGTTATTGAACAGGCATTGATAATTTCAGCTCGTAATAACTAAAGCGTCCAATCCTTTGTACAATAATTATTTTTGCCATACTGCTTTCAAATTAGAATGTAATCTGTATAAATCAATGCTGGCATTAATGTTTTTAATCCCAAAAATGGAATGGTCTTGAAAGCGAAAATTCTGTTTTTATACAAAGTCACATCAAAAGTTGTTAAAAAGGAAGTATGGTTTTGTATATTGACTAATTATGTGTATTTAACACTTTATATTCCAGCTATAACTGACGTTTGGTACTTGTACTAACTGCTGGGGTTGCCATCTTAAATGATAGTTATTGTTATATTTTTTAACATTTTTGCATTTGTTATGTCACGCTTAAGAAACTAATTTATGAATGCATTTTAAAACCCTAAAGCAAAAATTAGTCTTACCTCCAAGATCAAGTATCATGTACGTTGTGCCCGCTCCTGACGACCTGAATGCCTTCTTCATCGCACCTGCATCTGTCGATGTGTCTTCCTCAGACAATACTACCTTGACTAATTGGCAATAAAGCGAAGCTGCTTCTGGTTCCAGTGCAAACGACAGCTGGTCAGATTGTATGCAACACTGTGGAAGGAAATAATTGTTCATAGTGTCATTTAATTATAACATCATATGTTTAAAGGTATCAATATCAGTATATTTATCCTATAGATGTTATCGTATAATTCTTCCCATTAATGAACGCTTTCAAATTCCTTTACACTGTGTTGAATTCGCCCTTCCGTATGATATTTGATTAACTGGTGCATTAATCGCAATATACTTATGAGCCAAAAGACTCGTTTTTCAGTCTTGAAATAAGAAAAATCCGTGTTGATGATTGAGAAAAGAATATACATGATGTTACCGACTGTGTGTTGAAAGAGACAACTAATGTGTGAACTCCTGCAGAATCGAGGATTTGTTTTTGTGCTCTCTACTTTGGGTCACAAACATTATCACAATGAACCTGCTACACCAATTGTAATATTTGGGCTCTTTTTGATGGTAAGGAAGGAAGGCAATTTGTTCTGTCCCCAGGCCGGGATATACCAATTAAAGTCCAAACCAAATGACAGTTGTTCTTTTTTCCTACTTGACATTCAGCATTTAAGGAAATAGCAACAACTTGTAAGCCGTCGTCAGCATTATGTGATTGGTCGGAATGCAGTGCTTGGTGTCAATACCATGGTATGACAGTGAGGTAGCACTTTATAGTCGACATGAGATCTCCGCTAGCGATAGGAGATAAAAACACTAGCATACCATTTGAGTCCTTCTTAGTATCGGAAAAGTCAGAGTTTACGGTAACCAAGGCCGTTATTTAATCATGTCATGTAATATATATTCCATTTACGAACAAACATTATGAAATTGACGGATTTACATTAAGTGATAGCAAACGTAAGTTAATAAATACGTGATAGCAAACGTAATTAAGATTTACAGAAAATGAAAGTAAACGTAACAGTCAAGAAAACAGATATTCACAGAATACATAATAATTAACGTAATAGTCACGGAAATTGAGAGATTTACAGTAAGTGTATTGAAATGAAATAGTTTCGTAAATTGAAAGATTTACAGAAAGTTGTTGCAAATGTAAAAGTCTCGGAAAACTGAGATATCTACGGGGTGTAATAGAAAAAGTAATAGTCACAGAATCAGAGAGATTTACAGAAAGTTTAGTAAAAGCAATAGCTACAGATAATGAGAGATTAACAGTAAGTAATCAGCAATCGTCACACCAAGGCTTACATTGACAGCAGCTTCGCGCATGAACTGCTTCGCGGAGTCATCCCAGATGGCAGGAATGGTGATGACCCAGTGGATATCGTTTTCCTCCACACCAATACATCTCTTGTTGATAAGAGTTAGTAGGTGATTCTTCATGTAACCGATAGACAGGGATATTACCAGCATTGCCGGTAGCTTCTTCCCAGTTTCATCCTCTATCATCGTATTCCTAGTAAGAACCTTCGAAACAAAATTCTATACATGGTTAAATCATCACATGAGCAAAACTCCCAAGTGACAGGTGAGGACAATTTTGGACGTTCAGGTTTAGCGTTTTTTAGGTTAAGCTTCATATATCATGTCTCATTATGCAATGGGTGGGAAGCGCGCAACAACCCATTGTAACTGTAGCTCATTTCAACTTTAACGCTTTAAATCAAAGCAGCGCCTGCCAGCGCAGTTTCCAAAACGCTGCCAAACGCTCTAGACCACGCAGCTGATTGTGAATATTGTGCTATATTTCCCCGCTGGTATGTTTGACTTACCCCGCTACAGTTGTACAATGACATTTTGAATTGTCTGAAGTAGTAATATCTCTCGTAGTTTTTTTCACCGATATCGTCATCTTCAGAGTCTTCTACAAGTTGGTTGTACCTATCTTCTGCCTCGTAACCAAATGCCATGAGTTTCTTGTCCTGATCCAGTAGGACACATGTAGCAGTTTTCACGGAGGCCAAGGAGCCCCCTGCAATCCAAGTTATATTTGTGTGTATTTTCTCTGGGTCTTCCTCATACTCTGACAGGAAGGAGAAAGCATAGCCTGAGTAGGTTGTCCCAAAATCAATTGCAGCTACCAACAGACGGTCTTTGCGTGGCGCTTCCAGTTCCATGGTTTCAGAAATCTGAAATGACATTGCCAATTTTGATAACACTCCAATAAAACAATTTCACAATAGACATTGTAAAGTGAAACTTACAGCCCGCCCCGAATTTTACCATTTGTTTCCATCGGAATGTGTTACATTAATAATATTAATATGAAATTGTTTGTCTTCAGGTCAGTGTAGGGGATAAATCGCTTTAATAAATGCGGCCAAATTTTCACTTTCTGATTCGTTCCTCAACCCACTAACTCGTTGTTAAGCTCCTCAAATTGTACAATTTCCCCACCAAATGAGGACACTTCTAACTAAAAAGGCTTATATCTATCACATTGCTGCAGATTAAGTCAATTAAAGCAATATGGCAAATTTACCACTTTTTGGGGAAGGGGGAAGAGTCCCATCTTTTTTGCACAAGTTTTAATTGATTTCACCGAAAGACAATTCTAGTAAAGATTATATTGCAATCAGTGGCTCAGAATAACAAGCCGTTTAAACAAATTGTCGACGGACGGACAGCGAGCGTCAGCCGGGGTGAAATGATATTTAGATATTACTTACAAATATTAGTTGAATTATGAATTATATGCTGGAGCCAGTATTTCTGCATACGTTTCATAATACACAAGAAAACGCTATGGCCGTTTTGGTGTGGTAAATGGTTACATTGTGCATATAATTACTACATTTTTCAATAGATCCTGGCTTACTTTATGCTCTTAGTTATATATTTTCTCTGCAATGAGGTAATCTCTGGTGGTTGTTACTCTGTAGCTAGAATTAATACGAACACATTTTACAAGAAATTTTACTTTAAATTAGGATTTAAACTGATGCTTCTCTACTCTGTATTTCAATGACTACGTATGCTTTAATGTAATGAAAGCTACAACTTTTCAAAGAAAAAGAGATCCATGTTCATATTTAGTTTGCAAGTTGACTGTAGAGATATGGAACCATGATTTTATTGTTGTTGCCTAACAATGTTTTTACTTAGGGTATTGGTTCCAAAGGGTACCCCACATTGACAGAGACCAATTTTACAATGTCATATCTATCTATCTATGTATTTGTCTATCTGACGTAATGCCCATAGAATTACGAAATATGTTCTTCATTCATATTAATATGTTAGATTCTGATAACGGTTGCAACCCCTACACCCCGCCCCCTTTTCTCCTTGGGTAAAAACAAAAGTAACAGTAGCTATAAGACGTGTCTCCTTTTTAACTGCTAAATGATGTAGCAGAAAAAGAAAAAAAACATAGCATCAACGCATTAAGACGAAATATACCACAGCCATGGCACAAGGACAAAACTACAGCATCAACACAAAAGGACAAAATATACCAGGGACAAAACCACAGCATCAACACACAAGGACAACATATACCACAGCCATGGCACAAGGACAAAAACACAGCATCAGCACATCAGGACAAAATAAACCACAAGTACGGCACAGGGATAAAACTACAGCATAAACGCATAAGGGCTTAATAAACCATAACGTCATCGTACAAGGTCAAACTATACCACAGCGTTAACGCACAAACCTGAAAATCGCAATTGCCACTGTACAACGGAGATAAATATATTTGTTCTTGATTGGTTAGCACGTCCCTCACCCTTTCCTATCCAATTGCACTGTATGTACTATGAATATGGCATTTCTCACGAGCTTTATATATCGCATATCCCATTAATTCACGACAAAACTCAATCACGAATCTAACTTTAGAGCATACTAGTTAGTTGATACTATAACACTGAACACTCCCGTTTCCCATCAACGCCATTGAAGACGCATAAAGTTAAGATATCAAAATATGCAAATGTATTCATCATCAGTTAAAATCAACATTCAGATAAATCGAAGACGTGCTGGATAAGGAGCACATGTAGGATTTCGAGTTTCCGATCGTGACGTTTCCCTTTGTTGATAGTATTATCCATTTTCCACAGGAAAATAATGTCGCAGTTCAAGAGCTTGCTCCAAATATCATGACTTCCGTGTTAAAGGATGTAAACTTACAATATGTGATTTCCAAAGATGCAGGTTGATAAAGAATATGTACAGACTTTATTGTCACTATAATGATCTCATTGCGAAACGTGTCATTTCTTTGTGTGGTATAAAGGCCGATTGGTTAGGTTGAGTTCGGTTGTATTATGTTTAACGTCCTATTAACAGCTAAGGCATTTAAAAGGCGTGCTTCAATGAGTATTATGTATGCGCGAATGTGTGTATCTGTGCTGGAGGCGGTATGTTTGTGTAATAGCCTCTATGCGATATCGTTGATCTGATACCGACGTTAAGAGTGCTACATCACTAAAATACCATGCCGAAGGCATCCATTATTATTCAACCCGGTAACTTTATACTGACAATGGGTTAAACAGTTGTTGCCATTACCCGATTAGCAAAATAGTTCAGCTACTATTCCGAAGAATCATGGTCCGTTCTTTGTGCAGAACCCATTGCCTTCCTCACTTGGGCGAACATTCAACACTGAGGGCAAAGATGTTGCCAAGCGAGACGCTAGGTAACAACATAGTTGGTAGAAAGAAGAGAGAATCCAAATATCCCAATTATCTATGTGATGCAGATGCTCTTACAACATGCAGTGGACAACATCAGGTATATTCATTTCTCCACGACCTGCACAGGTGATGAAGGTAGATGTGTTTTGTTATGCTAATTAGTGTGCCTTGTTGTACTGTTCGCACTTCCCCCGTTCTCGCTACGAGGACTTAATCATTACTTTAATTGACCTAAATTTACAAATGATAGGTAACATCCATTAAGCAGGTGATGCTTACCCTTCCGAAACACCTAGTCTTATTCTCTTCGTACGGTTTTCAAATGTGTCTATGCAAATCTTTCTTTTGTTCATATTTTGCCTTAGTTTTATCCATTTTGAATCAGGGTTTATTTTTACCACTTCGGTTATTTCTCTGTTTTTTGCGAGTTATATATTTAAATACTGTAAGTATTTGCAGGTATAATGAATGTCCAAATCAGGATAACTTATAAGAAAAATATTTACTTCGTCTATTAAGGATACAAGTATATAAAAAAAAGAAAGCCAGCGCAGGTCAACAATTAAGGTCGATCGGTCGGTGAGTCGGAGGGAGGGAGGCAGATTTCTTCCAATTTGTATCATTCATTTAAAGAAATGGGTCGAGAAGCAGGGTGGGTAGGTTCATTAAAGAGTAGAAGGATGTCAGGATCACTAAAAACCATCCTATACACCTACAAACCGACCCCATACCCCCACCCCCTAAATCATACTTTGATAAATGTCTCATATCTATTAATTGTTTTTGTATTATTGTATTTAATTAGTCAAATAATACACAAATTATATATATATTGTACTATCAGTATTTTTCTACTTTGCATTCAGAGCAGAATTTTTAATTATTATTTCGTTGGTGTTAACAATAACTATGGTAGTTATATTGCTTTTATGCAGTTTAAATCGCTGACAACTATTGTCTTTTACTATAATATTTGCAAATGGCTACTGTATGTGATGTACTTTCGGTTTAGGTTGACTTTCTGTACAATTTATATTGCTTTTGTAGGTTTTTCAGTATGACGTCCATTACTGATTTACATTTATCACTATATACATATATATTCTCAATGACATTCGTCTTTAATAAAATTGTATTGATATAGACATGTATTTACTAGAAAAATATGCATTTTACTCGTGGTAGGCGTATTCACATAAAAAATATTGGATCATTCTTTCACATGATTTGATTGCTAATAAATGTAACTATTAGTTTTGTTAATGATATGCTTTATCTTGTATGACTATTGTTTGAATAACCATAATAATATAAGTTCAAGAAACTTACATTTTTCTGCTCACTGTCAACTACACACACATGTTCATCGACCTGAATGAGCACACATCCGCCCGACTTAAAATTGTTTATCAGTTGATAGCTCCACCTCTGTACTTGTCATGTGACACAAATAAAATAGATATCTGTACTAGCCTGGTGTAGCATAAAAAATATATCTGACATTTTAAGAAAGAAAACTGGTAGGTTTAACTTTATTTTTTTAATAGAGCAATAAATCGGTTAAAACGCTCCAAAACATCACTCTAAATCATATCAATTATCCGGGAAGGCTTTGGAGACATGAAAGGGTAGTTGTTTTTACCCGAGTAATTTTACTTTAATAAAAAAAAAAGTTTTGGTTTTAATATTTTGTTTGGTCGACAACTATATTATTGATAGAAGAATAATTTAACACAATATCAGTAACCCCATGGGGACTAGTTTCACTTTCCTCTGACCCTTTCTCTTGAGACTTTGTGTACACCACTACTAATAATGATCACCGAACTTTATGACAACTTTTTATATTTATCTGTTGTTGATGTTCTGTTCGTCAGCGGAACACTCCAGGCTGTCCTGCTTATTTCAGAACGTATAACATTGAGTTGATATTTGGATTCTGTTATATATCTCTTTAAGGATCGATGCCCCACTACAGGTGAAACACAAGATAATTCCTTTTGATTTTCGTATGTTAAGTAACCTCTTATCAGTTTTTGGCATAACTGTAGCGACATAAGGCAACGGTACAAACATTGCTCGGGTAGCCCAGCTGGTTATGGTGACAGTATAACAATCTGAGCTTCATAGTTCGAAGAATCCTAGTATCGCCGCGCTGGCTTTTACACACAAAACACCATACTTAAAGTATGTTTAAGTATATTGATTGATATGTTTTTGTATGATCAAATGATCAAATCTTTCGTTATGGGAAAAGAAAAAGAAACAGTTTTAAATTCACAGTTTTAGTTTTTGGCAGTGGTATAGGGATCCTTAAGGTGGAATGACAATCGATTGACACAACTATACTGCAGTAATACCTTCAATATATCAGGGAAAGTGGGGGCTCGTGTGATTGTTAGCTTCTCCGTCTAAGAAACGATGAACATTAAAGGATGACGTAAGACTTAGGATATACACACGGTTGTTTAGCTGAGTCAAGTAAAGAGTTTAGATAGTGTAAATGTTTATTGCACACGGTTAAAAAAGGACAAAGAGTTGGGGTTTTTTTAATATGGAAAGCAACGACTTAAAGTATGTTTAAGTATATTTTATTGAGTCTACAAAAATAGAATAAAAGCATCAACACGTCAAATAAAAATGCCAATTCTCTCCTGTATACATTTATACAATGTAAAATAATAATAAAATAACGTTAGGTCGACAATAACAGTAACACAGACGTAAAAATATGAAAACTATCTATACTACATTTTACAGAACATCCAACATTTTGAACCTTTCTTTCAAAAACGTTTTATTTAAACAGCAAAATGAGATTATCCATGGTTGATTGGAGGATTTCTTATCGCGTTATAGGATTTATAGGTACAAAACGAAACCCACCCCTCTTTTACCCTTCATCACCCCATCAACACACATGGACAAATAGAACACATATCTCCTCCCCACTCAAACAAACAAAAATGGAAGCAAGCATAAACATGTAATACGAGACGTTGAATGATTGATTTAACAAACAACACTAAACAATAATCTGGTTATAGTAAAGATGAATATAATGACATAAACAATAGCTAATATGCCCACCACGAGTTACAAATTTTGCAAGGAAAATAATATTAAATAGGACATAAGAAGAAAACAAACAAAAAGCAAAACAAAACAAACTTATTAAGAATGTAAACAAATCGCAATATATACTTTTGAGATTCGAACTAAATTTTCACTTAAATAAAGATTTCTAAAAGCCGGCAAACAAAATTTCTGCACTAGTTAACATCTAGTCGTCACGACTGTTCATCCATAACTAATATGCCAAATACATATTTACCAGTTGAATATATATGATGGGTGTCACATAATTATGTTTTCTTTATAAATATTGAAGGGTCTATTTTCTTGTTGAAAAAAATGGGGTAGAAAAACGCACAAAAATACGCGTGAGACCAACTTTTAAAAAATGGTTAAAAATTCAGCTTAATTTTTTTTTTTAACTTTGTTCTCTTTTTATGATTTTAACTTTTTTATGTTTCCTTAATAACGTGTTTGTGTAATGCTTTCTAGCATCAATACAGTTGTTTCTGAGCAGTCGTGCATGTAGCCGGGAAACAAATTATTGGACTTTGACCTCTGTCATCTTGTCCTTCGTACTGTTATTGTTCATTTAATATTAGAAGGATTTGTAATGAAGGCAGTGTGGGTAAAATACATAAATACATATTTTTTTGTTTTTTTTCTATTATAAAAAATATAATTATTATTATTCTATTAAATAAAAATATTTCAAAAATCAGAATCAGCAAACAGGCCATTGTAAATAAAACAATTACCATATAAAAAATTAACAGCAATAAATGCACAACAACTTTACTGGATTAGCCGAAAAACAATACTATATTACAAGATTCTACAGTGGACGAGGATAGTTAAACAAAACACAGTATACCTCGGATCTTTATGTCAAGTATAGGTATAATTGAGACTTCTTAAAGAGGTTAAAATAAAAACTGGGAAGGCAAACCCTTGTAAACATTTCACATATAATTAACACTACAACACTTTGTACTAAAGTTTACACTAAAACATTTTTTTTTAATTTAAGACGGAAGTATATACTATAAAACAATCAGTTATGTGAAAAGCTCTATACCAACACCAAACATTTCTTTAAAACAAATGTCATCTATCCTCTAATCATTTCGTTAATTGCAATACAGTGAGTTTTCAACACATCTATTTTGCTACATTTTAATGGGTTAACGTCTGCGCAACACCTCTATTCCAATAACAGGAGATCCCAGAGATATCTTGGCGCCACCATTGTACTATCTTCATATGATCTATGTATGATGATCTGTTCTCTTCCTTTCTCTTATATGTTGGATTGGGCCATCTTAATAGTGTTTGCACATTGTAGTATCTTTATATCAAAGCTTCATACTGCTGTATATGTCATTGTTCTTTTAAATTGAGCACTAACATATTTTTCTAGTTTCTATCGTGCCTACTTATTGTTTTTGTATAGGACAATCCCTTTCATTAGGGAAATACGAACGAAATATTTAACTTAATATAATTTTTTCTAATGTTACACAGCTTGCAGAGTCGTCATAGGTAAGCAAACATACATAAAAATATGTAAAATCTTATTTAAACAATATAATAAGTTTCGAACATCATTAGGCATCATTAAGCATTAAGTTGCATTCTGTTTGGAGTTATACTGCCAGTGTTGTTGGCAACGCAAAGGTTAGCGCACACACATTTACAATATAGTCTGGAATTTCACGATCGAATTTGAAAACTATTGATTTACCTGCCTTACAACGTGGGTTTCCTCCGTGTAAGCCGGTTTTTCAACCAATCACGTATCTTGTGCACTTTAATTCAAATCAACAAGAATATGAGTTTATCAACTTATTTAACTTATTTTCAGTCCTGTAATTTTGAACAGTATCCGAAATTTACCTTTCAATAATTAAATGTGTGAGGTTTGCACTAACATCTGGTGTACCAGCAACAATGTGAACGTCGACAAACAACTTACGTGTTGTTAAAATGTTATTATTAAACCCATTAGAGGACCTGATATGAATCCTTTGTAATTCCACATCTTACGTAGCATTGGTTGATCATTTTTAACCGCACTATAGTTCCAATTAACTAAATAGTTTCTCTTGTTGAAATTCTTCTTTTGCAACAGTAGGCCGTAATACCTCCAGCCCCAATAAAAAAAACTTTGCTAACACCAACAAACATATCCAATTAACCAAGTTCAGTCACAACGTCTTGAATTATAACAGAAATACATCAATCCCCATAAAAGAATATGCCTATGATTAATAAGTGGGTCACATTTCATTTTTATATTATATTCAGTCAAGATTAGTTTGTATATCTTTAGTATCAGCTTTGGGATTTATGAATAATTAGCCCAAGTAAGGTTCCATTGTTCATATCATAGGTAGTATCAAGTCATCCCATCAGTTTGCCAAACATAGATCAAGGAAATGTGTTAATTGGCTTTCTCTTTCTCATAAGCAGTCAAATGTCGCCTTGTGAATAATTCCTGTTTCCGCCTCTTTGGCCTCAATAATCACTTCCGTTGCTCCAAAATGTAGACGTCCTTGTACTTTTCTGTTCAATCCTGGCTTGTAAGCTGGAAGCGGAAGTTTTAGGGTTCCAAGTTTTCGCACATCCGGATCTTCGACATATTTCGGAGCCTCGTTCTCAGAAATAAAAATGTTAATGGCCATGTCACTTTGTTCGTCAGATACCGGGCGATGTGTAGAGGTAATGTATTCACTGCAATCGATCTCAGTGCCCAGTCGAATGTAAGGCTGGAAGACACCTTTACAACAATCGACGTCTCCCAGTCTTACTTTCCGCTCTTGTGGATGAATTTCCGGGTCAAACGTCGGCCAGGCTTCAGATCCGTATGTGTACCTAGCCAACCTAGACACAATCGCCATGGGTTTGTGGCCAAATATGACAGCGCCTTTCAAAACTGCAAGGACGGCATCTTTGGGATTCAAAATCGAAACACCTGGAAAGTTGTCACGAACGGCTTTTTCGACGAGGTCGCAATCTGAAAATCCTCCAACCATTAGAATCATTTGGATCCTGCCTATTTTGTTCAACAGCTTGCTTACATGACTGATGATTTTCTGTATTGGTTCTTCAAAAAATCCTTTCACCACATCTACATCTATTTTCAACTTGCCTTTTACACACTGCACTTTATCTGCATACTCAGATTCGCTAAGAGCAACATCGAAAGGGATGTTTGAATTCTCTTCAAACGTGTCCTTGAAAGACGGAGGGAGTCTCAGAAGCACTTTTCCAGTTGATTCTCCTGTAATTGTTCGTTTTTTCATTTCAAAATCTCTGCATAATTCCACGAAATCAGTCATATTTCCTCTTTTGAAGTTTTCTACTGACTTGTCTCCGAATATTTCCGTCAGAAATTTGAAGAACTCCCTGTCAACAGCTGTGCCTCCCCAGGGTCCCCCCGAGGGTTCGTGAATCTCCTTCAGCCCCCCATCCACTCGAGACTCGTGTACTGTTATGTCCGCTGTTCCTCCTAAAAATATAGACCTCAATGTCAATAATTTATATCTGTATGCACTCTTACTGTCTGTGGTACGATACATGTTTAGCCTGCCATCATCAAATGGTGGGTACCAACCCTCTGGGATCTCTACTCTTCGTCGATGGTAAGGACTATCTGTTGCATTTTTCACCTTTTTTGTCTATGGTTAGGAGAAAAGGTATCATTGTTCACTGGTCCTGAGCATTGAAAACATTGCTTTCTAAAATATGATAGGTCAGGTTTAAGAAGCGAGTTCATAAATGTAATTCATACAAGGAGATTCAAAAGTGCCTTACCTCCAAGGTCAAGTATCATGTACTTTGTGCCCGCTTGTGACGACCTGAATGCTTTCCTCTTCGCACCTGCTTCTGTCGATGTGCCTTCCTCAGCCAATATTACCATGACTAATTGGCAATAAATCGAAGCTGCTTCCGGCTCCAGTGCCAATGACAGCTGGTCTGATTGTATGCCTCCCTGTAATGGAAAATGTATTTCTTTCAGCGTGTTCGACACTTATGATCGTATCTATATGAAAGTATAAAAATGAGTTAATTCATAATGTAAATCTAAACTTAGCTATTCATCCCTTAAAATTTACATTTGCATGGCGTTGTCATTATGTAACCTACTTGAAAGCTGTGTCGTTGATGGGACTTTGATGACATGCACCACGAGACACAATGTCTAGCCAATCAGCACGCGACAATACCTTGTTCCAGTTATTAAACAAATTTGTTCAGACTGTCGATAAGGCGGATTTTTTTGTAATTTTTATTATAATTTCGAAGTTAAAACCCGTGAAAGGCGGAGAAACATTAATATAGGCATGGAACAGATTTTGTATGGCATTTATTATCTCATTGAATGACACACCTTTGCAAGCAAACAGATCATAATTCGCTAGGGCGCATTACGTCGTTTGGTTGCAAAGCTGTGTCATTCAAATATATCATAAATGCCATACAGAACAGTCCAATGCTAAAAATCACGCCCATGCGCCTATTAAAGTTCTTTGCACGGTGTTGAATTCGCCCCCTGTATGATATTTAATTGATTGTAGGCAAGTGTAATGATATGCCATTTCCGCTTTGTCATAATTATGGTATGATTTTTTTGCCCAACGGACTCGTTTCTCTATCTTGAACATTGACTTTACTAGCTAAATGTCTTGTCCGACAAACTCTTATAATCGCTCTTAATGAAATTCATGTCAGATTTCTCTGTTGTTTATCGAGATTTTACGTACACCCTATCAAGGCACGGTAGTCTAGTGGTAGGACG
Source organism: Chlamys rubida (assembly GCA_032359455.1). Taxonomy (NCBI): domain Eukaryota; kingdom Metazoa; phylum Mollusca; class Bivalvia; order Pectinida; family Pectinidae; genus Chlamys; species Chlamys rubida. The sequence goes on from JAUMHH010178595.1 coordinate 14,029, forward strand.
CCGGGCTCGTGAAAGTGGCAGCTCCGGCTGTATGATCCCCATGGAGTTGAGAAAGATATTGGCTGGTTGCAAAGGCCCTATAACCACGCATAATACTTTGAGAACCGCTTTGAGACGACCTACGAACTAGGTTGTGATAAAGCGGTAAATAAGAACCTCGAATTATTATTTTTATTATTATCATCATACCTGATCGACTTATTCAGTCCTTCATTATTTATAGTGAGTCAGGTTACTCTATGTCTACCGACACGCTATCCATTCTGACCATGTCATATCCGACCAAGTGATAGCCTGCCTCTTTATATCTGTAAAATCAGGTTTTCCAGTTTCTGATTCTGACTACAGCGACACGGTGTTGAATCAGATCAATTCATCAAGTCTCGTTTGATATCAATAAAGTCAGGCCCCTTGAACAAGGTATATATAATTTTATCCTATTTTCATTCACATGGTTTTCTTTCCCAAATAATGAGCGCGAATAATGGACTATCAAAAATGCGGTCAATTACTCGCGAAAAGTCATAGTCTTAAATTTTATCAACCTTAAGTGATTTACAGTACATGATAGTAAACGAAATAAACACGGAAACGGAGAGATTTACAGTACATGTTTTAAACGAAATAAAAACGAAAACTGAAAAATGTACAGTACATGATAGGAATCTGAGAGATTTACAGTACATGATAGTAAACGAAATAGACAACAGAAACTGGGATATTTACAGTACATGAAAGCAAACGAAAAAGATACGGAAACTGAGAGATTTACATTAAGTGAATGTAAACGAAATAGACACAAAAACTGAGATATTTACAGTAGATGATAATAAGCGAAATAGACACGGAAACTGAGATATTTACAGTAGATGCTAATAAACGAGAAAGATACGGAAACTGAGAGATTTTCAGTACATGATAGTAAACAAAATAGACACGGAAACTGAGAAATTTACATTAAGTGAATGTAAACGAAATAGACAACAGAAACTGAGATATTTACAGTAGATGATAATAAACGAAATAGATACGGAAACTGAGAGAATTACAGTACATGATATTAAACGAAATAGACACGGAAACTGAGAGATTCACATTAAGTGATAGTAAACGAAATAGACAACAGAAACTGAGATCTTTACAGTACATGATAGCAAACGAAATATATACGGAAACAGAGATTTACGTTACATGATAGTAAACGAAATAGACAACAGAAACTGGGATATTTACAGTACATGAAAGCAAACGAAAAAGATACGGAA
>JAUMHH010178606.1:0-15292 GCA_032359455.1 Chlamys rubida
AGCAAAGCTCAGATGACCTAAAAACTTTTATGAAATGCAAAATATTTACAAACTGCCACATTGCTGAAGTAGATTTGAATTGATATGCAACAAACTGATGTAAGATGTTTACCCTTAGATTGTTCAACGACGATCACGTAATGTAACATATTTTATTTTCAGAAAAAGAACCGTTTGGTGTGACCAAATAAAGCTTGATCTACTGTTGGAATATTCATATAGGTAAGACACTAATTCCACACATGAACATATTATTACAAGCACGAGGTACCAATAATACCAACGTCTTAAACGTTTCTACTGGAAATGCATAACCGTACGGTGTGCGTCCTGTTTCACAGTAATTCTTTTTTTAAATGTATATATTTTATATGTGTTAATTAGTGTTATTAACCGAGGTGTGATTGTTTCCATGATGTGTATTCAAAGATAGTAAAAACAATAATTAATCTTACCAGAAATGAGCGATCTAGTATGCTAAATGATTTTCTTCATTGTGCAATTAACGCATCAAATGGTTTTTTTACACGCTGTAATGATTATTTATCATTTTTAAATGACGTAAAACCATAAACAAACAAACAAACCAATTGTGACCTCTGGTAATTGGTTAGTTGTACGGAATTCATGAAAGTCAACATTGACGTACCAAATCGATGGTTATGGTAAATGTAGGAAGACTTGTACTTCCCCGCTGCAGAATCGAAAAGAATAAGAATGGAAAAGAATAGGAATGAAATATGTATCAGCATTGGTTCTGTTTTTAAACACATATCATAAAGGTCTCTATTTTATTGAAAACACAAAGCCATTGACGTATTTGTAGATTTAGGAATGTGTTTCATGTTAAACTGGATTGATACTCATTGCTGGCAGTATAGCAAGTTCTTTACAAGATACATGTTAATTGTTAACTTTCTTTGTTACGATTATAAACACAAATGCAAATTAGTAGTTTCACTGGAGACATATCGATTAACCGATTACCTTGGTAAATGATGTAGGAACTTGTGAAAGTGTCATGTTTAACAATGAAAACAATTTTCCTTACGTCAAGATTAAAGGACTAGTAACACAATCGATTTTCACTTCATCTATATAGTCGCTTTAAATATAAAATCGGTTACAACGAAACATTTAATGTTATATAGCGCAGAGAATGATTTCAACATAATAAGTTTTAAAATTATATTTCAAACAATTTATCACAATGCCAAAAATTAATTTTGAGTAAATATTTTAGTGCGGAATGCAAGTGCTGATCCGGATATTGTTTACAGTCATGTTATAGTATCCGTTTAATTTATTATGCGACGTAACAGAACTTCCTTTTTTCTGGAACATACCTATGCGGCAGGCTTTCAGACTCGGAAGAAAATTGCAAATTGTATTCCGTGGACGGGTATAAGTATGTCGTGAATGTTGTCACAATGTTACATAGCGTTTAAGTTGTTAACTGATAACTGTCTCTGTTACGATTATTAACACAAATGCAAATTAATAGTTTAATCGGACACATACTGATAAACTGATAAGCTCGGTAAAGTATTAGGAAATTGTGATAGCGTCATGCTTAGCAATGGACACTATGTTCCTTACATCAAGATTATATGACAAGTAACGATATCGATTTGCACTTCATCTATATAGTCGCTATAAATATCAATTCGATTACAACGAAACATTTTATACTATACATCATAGAGAATGGTTCCAAAATAACTTACAAATAAGGGGGAAACTCCGAAATGGAAGCATTACATTTAAAGTAACAAGAGGTTGGATAACACGGTAACACACTGATTTAATTGTACTATATTTTGTTGTTATTTAAGCAATATCAATGACCAACGTGTTAAAGCGTTATCTTATAATTGGTCTTAGCTATAAAATGCAAAAATTTAAATTATCATTTTTAATTTGTTAACACAAAGTATCACTTGATAACTTGATTTATCAAAATGGCTTAACGAATAAAATGTTATATTGCAATTAAGTGAATGTTTTTTCATAAGGGATCCGGACATATTTACATAAAATTGCCAGACATTGTCCACTTTCCCGTTTAATATCAACAACGTGTTGCTTACAGTTTATGCATTTTTGTATCTGCAATAACATAACTATTTAAGTTTGAAACCGACAACCGTTTCTGCTGCATCAGGTTGTAAGCAATTACTATTCGTGATGTTTTTTCCCAAAACCCTTACACACAATGTATTCGCATTTGAGAGATATCTGGTTTGTACTAAAGAATGGTTACTTTAATTTGAAAACATATTCTACTGTAAGAGCGTTTGCAATTGCTTACACAAGAGAACATGATCAGTACTATTTGATTTAAATTTAGTCAAAGGAATAATTGTACCGAATAACATTTTAGTGTTTTTCAGTTATATGTATTCGTAAGTACTAATTGTTTCTGAAGTCTGGTTTATATTAGGGTTTCGTTCCGAATCAGTAGAGATGTTAATACGTAGTGATCTGTGAAGCCGGTGTTGCATTAACTAGATCAAAAGCCGAGATACCTACGCATGAGACAGCTGTTTCAGAAACAAAAATTATCAGAACATGCAATTATATGACGAGTTGATTAATGAATTATGTTGATATGTTATCAGATTTGTTGATAGCTTCTCGAGTTATGCCGATATATAGAAATAATGTCGACTAACATAAATTATCCTGTTAATCATCAGTATCCATAGTGTTAGTATTTAGTATTTTAAAATGGTAAGCGTCGAAGATAACGGCATTATTTGATGAACGTCATCTTTGTTAAGTTTTTTTTTCGTTCAAAGTACTAATACTAATCGATGGAATTGTGATAGCTAAAACCTTTTTTGAGAGCATAATGATAATATAGTATGCTTATCACCAACCATTGTACCATCTTCATTAGTTCAATGTCAGTTTGATCTTTTCTCTTCTTTTCTCTTCTTATCTTGTTTGATCGAGACACGGAAAGAGTAAATGCACCTTGAGGTACTCATACTGCTGTGGATAAAAGACATCCTTCAAAGTGAGTTTGTCTTTTCACGTATTTACTAGTACAGTACTTAATGTTAAAGTAATAGCACCAATCAGTGCAATATGAGAAAGCTCTGTTAAGTTCTTCCTGCGGCAATCTTGTTTTGTAGGTCCACTCTTAAATTAAACCATGCACAACTGAGGACCAAGTAGAATCTACATATCAAATTTGAGAAAAACCACTCAAGTCGTTTATGAGAATTAACAAACTTTATCTTTCAAAATCCTAGATGGCCGTTTGTAAGCCATTTCGTTTATCCAATCAGTCTCAAAGGTAAACATGCACAACTACAGACTACGGGGCACCTACATATCAAATTTGAGAAAGATTCTTCCAGTAATTTCTGAGAAATAGCGCTATCAAACTTTAACTGTTAAAATTCAAGATGGCGCCTATCGGTCAACTTGATTTTTCGATCAGTCCCAAAATTAGGTACGCATGACTATGGACCATGGGGAACATTCTTGTCAAATATGAGAACGATCCCTCACGTACCTTCTGATAAATAGTGCTAACAAACTTTAACTCTTTAAATTCAAGATGTCTGGCTGTCGGCCATCTTGGTTTTTTTAACAGTCCCAAAAACCGATATGCATAACTAGGGCCCATGGGGAATTTTCACGTGAAATTTGTGAAAGATCCCTCTAGTATTTTCTGATAAATAGCGCTAACAAACTTTAACTCTCAAATTAAAGATGGCTGGATGTCGGCCATATTGGTCTTGTGATTAATTCCAAAAAACGATATGCATAACTAAGGACCATGGTGCACATCCATGTCAAATTTGAGAATGATCCCTCCAGCACTTTCTGATTAGTAGTGCTAACAAGAATTGTTTAAGGACGGACGGAATGAGGGACGGAATGAGGGACGAACGGAGGGACGGACCACGGACGTAGGGCTATTTAATTGATCTGATGATGGTGGGCTTAAAATCAAGAGCATACCGAAGTGACAACAAAAACCTAACTGCAACTTTCTGATATCTTCTCAGTGATTTAGAATTTTTATATTCCCCAATACATCAATATTTTAACAAAGTGAATATATCTCTAGATATGTAATAAGAATATAAACAATCATTGACGAAATCGTTATATCTTTACGTTGTTTTTGTTCATAGTCTAAACGCAGCTGTAAGTATTGAGTGTCTATATTTTAAGTAGGGAAACAACCGCATGCGGAGAAATTTGTTACTTCCCAAATGAATACACATTAAATAAGAAAGGTTAGTGGAGTTAACATGTAGCTCGAATGAAAATTTTGACACGGGACATCTCTTTTGTATCCGCATACTAACGTAAAATCTCAATGTTTTGACAACAGGCCCATACTATCATTGCTGAAGTTCAACTATTAAGGCATTAGGTCTAAATACAATGATCACGAAAACAACTTCCCGTGCTTCCTTATTTTCATAATGGAATACATATGATCTATTAGTATAGGTTCTGATCGGACAGACGGCGGGATATGGTTTTGTCCCCGAGCATGACACGCTATCAGTGTTGCACAACTCCACCTGCCTAGAGTAGTGTTTACTTACCCCGATATTTAATTATCGTTAAATGAAATAACTACTGATATGCACACTTTGTAATTAAATACAATAAGGACAGTAAATGAAAAATGATCGTATTATTAATACAGTTAATTGATAATACTGATTTAAAATTTAAAATGGCTGTATTAAAATCAAAATGATATATATATATATATATTTGTTAAAACTTTCCATATATTACCAGAGTGGTGATATTATTAATTATTTTGTACTTTTAACTAAGTGTATTTCAACGTACGTCTTACTATAACGCCATCTTATTTAATACAGGTACTTGTAAAACCTGTTTGTGCAGTCCATGTGCCCACCTGAGTATGTGTCATCTGTATAGTAGTGTCATGTCAATATCTTGTCACGTGATTGCATGTTCGTATGCGTACTTTTGAGGTGTTACTGTCACTCTCGCACTTGACAGGGACAGTACCAGACGTGCATGCATTATATCATATACAAGTATTATACAAGACCTATCGAAACAAAGGTAACCAAAATGAAGCGCAGCAAGATTATTACAGTAAGTGACCATAAGTAAAACAATTTTAAGTTTATGATCTTGTTAACCTTTATGGAATTATGTATTATGTATTTCTGCCAATTAGAGGAAACGAAATCATTTTTACCTTCATTGGAGGAGTTTTGGGTGTGGTTCCTCATTATATTATTTTTTTATAATTAGAACCAATATTATTTACTAAGTATATTTTTTTATTAGCTAAGTTATTTGCTAAATTTAGGTGTTCTATTTTTCCCAAACAGATGAAATAAATATATAGACGACAGGAGAAACAATTCAAGTATCGGATTGAGTATGTATCTGTCTATCTATACACTATGTAAATTATGAAACTATTGTTAATTATGTAGGTTAAATTGAATTGATAAATTGTGTAATTCCTCATGAAAAAGAATGACATATTTATTATAAATTCGTAATGTAATGTATTTTATTTGATATACTTTACCACTATGGTAATACGTGGACAGTTTAAAAGTTTTAACAAACTTATAAGAAGAGGCCCAAGGGCCTTAGCGGTCACCTGAGTTATATTATAGGTAGCTCAATATAATTTATGAGATATGATGTGGAAATAAACATGTAAACAAAGTGAAATACAACACTTGTCATGTCACCAGGGGATAAGAACATTAAAAAATATTTGAATAAATTATTTTGCTATTGAGAAGTTTAATATCTATTGCCATTCAACCAATTTTCCTCTTTGAACAAGATATAGTCAGAAGAGAACATATGACCAAAGGGTAATAAAACTAACAATTTATATAATGCACCTTAGGGCATTTCCATCCGTAAAAGAAACTTGAATCTTGTGCATCTGATTGCAGAGATTTTTTAAAATATCAGCCATTGTCCCCTTTTTGGCCCTACCCCTCCCTCCCCTGAGGCAAGGACGGTTTTTATTTTTTCATAATTTCTTATTGCCGTCTCATCACAATTATTCCAACAAAGCTTCAATAATTTCTTGCCAATATTTGATAAAATATACCAAATATGTTATTTACCTATATAAACTATTTCCCATTTGGGCTCCAATCCTCAAGCCCTTGGGGATAGGGCGGGATATTAATTTATCATACCATCTAATATTGACATCTGGCATCATAATCATTCCAACAAATTTTGAATGTTTTCCTGCTGAAAATTAACAAAATATAACCAAAATTGTTATTTTACTATATGAACTAAAGCAAGGGGAGAATGATGGGGTACTAAAACTTGAATAAAACCATTGGTAAGCGATCCATCCATGCAGAGAAACCTCTTAGTCTGGAGAAGAAGAGTTCTGAAATATTTGTAAATTTTCCCTTTGGGGCCCCGCCCTGGTGCCTGGGTTGGGGAAGGGATTCCAATTTTACAAATGTGTAGCATCATCTACAAAGATGATTCTGACAAAGTATAAAAAAAATGTACGACGGATGACGGACGACGGACGGAAAGCGATAAGAATAGGTCACTGGACCTCAGGTGACCTCGAAACTTATATGAGCTTATATGAAATGCAAAATATTTACAAAATACTGCCACATTGCTGAAGCAGATTTGAATTGATATGCAACAAAATGATGTAGGATGTTTGATCTAAGATTGTTCAACGACGACCACGTAATGTAATTTACGTTCGGGTATTAAATATAATGTTAAAGATATCGTTAAATATTTTCTTAGAAATAAGTCATTTTCGTATGCCTGGAACACATTTTATCTTTTAAAATCAAAAGTTAAAAATAAAAGCCGGCCTTTAATTCTCCGACTCAAAATTCCGAAACCGTTTTGCCGTATTAACTAAAAAACAATTAAACGAGTAAATGCACTGACTCCTATATTTGGGAATGGGTATGGCTTATTGCTGAAACTGCGGCAAGATAAGAATTTAAGTCTGCTTTATATATGTTGGAATCAATATGTCATTATTCACAGTAAAACTTAATTAATACCGGATTTTACAGAATGTCTGGCTCCATTCGTATGTAACAAACTCCTTATATAATACGAAATGTGAATAACAAAGTACTGTTACAGCAGATTACTTTGTAGAAGTTTGTTTTGTCCTTGAGTAATCAACGTAAGTCAAACTATAAATAACACTTCGATTAAATGAGTGTAATATGAATCGTGCCACGTTTTCCTTGTATATATAAGATGGAAGTCGGGAACGATATAATACTGATTTAATAATAAAGGTTGACAAGTCATATTGGATGTGTATCTGCAGACGTAATAATGTTGTCAAATAAATGAACAAGACACATAAAAGATTACATGGAATTCTCCAAACAACAGGGACAAAATAAGTTTGACCACATCATCACCAATGGCAAATGGAGGCGATCAGTACTTGATAGCAAAGCATATAGAGGAGCAGATGTTAACAGCGACCATCATTTAGTTATAGCGAAACTCAACTGAAACTGAAAAAGGCAGCAGACACAAACAAAACAAAGGGGAAAGACTATCAATATCAAGCGTCTAAAAGAACTTGAGATCAAACAAAAGTTTGTTATTGAGCTCAGAAACAGATTTACAGTAATATAAGACCTTAACCAAATTGACTTAAGTTCCTTAGAAAATAAGTGGGAGAATATCAAAGAGGTTTATCACAACACAAGTGAAAAGAGCAATGGATTCCGTAACAGCAGCGATAAACTATGGTTAACAGCAGGTAAATGGAAAGCAATCGAGGAAAAAGCTAAACTCAAAGAAAAAGTCCGAAGCACTAGATCACCTAGGTTAAGGAAGCAGACTTGGGAGGAATATGGAGAGAAAGACAAGGAGGTTAATAGAAGGGCAAGAAAGTATAAAAGAAACTTTCTTGAAGAACAACTTGAACAGACAGAAAAGGCTGCTGCAAGGGGTGATCTTAACACAGTCTATAAGATCACAAAGGAACTGTGTGGACGATTTAAATAATCACCTTCAGTTAAAGACAAAATGGCAACATCATTTCAACTGAAAGAGAACAGGCAGCACGTTGGGTCGATCACTTCAGAGCTGTACTGAATAGACCAGAGCCATCAATTGCATTTCAGGGAGCAACCCAACTTAAAGAGCTATACCTAAGCACTGACTGACCATCTGAAAAAGAAGTAACAATAAAGGCTATTAAATCCATGAAATCTGAAAAAGCAGCAGACATAGATGGAGCTCATGCTGAACTACTGAAAGCTGAACTTCACACAGCCACAGTAACATTACATCGTCTCTTCAGAGACATCTGAGAAGAGAATACGATCCGTGAAGACTGGTCAAAAGGTTTCACAGTAAAGATATCTAAAGATATCTAAGTAATGTGATCTTGGGAATTGTTACTACTGGAGAGGGATAACACTACTCTCAATCCAAAGTAAAATCTTTTTCTGTTTAACAGGATAGACTTAGAACTCGATGACACGTTGATACAGGTACAAGCTGGATTAAGAAAACGGAGAGGATGCATTGATCAGATTACATCATTGAGGAGTGCATAGAATTGGAGACACCTTTATATGTTAACTGTATTGACTTCAAGAAGGCCTTCAACTGTATATACAGAGAGACTCTTTGGACAGTGGTTAAATCATATGGAGTACTTAACAAGATAGTAACTCTGATAAAGTGCTTCTATACTGACTTTGAATGTGCAGCGCCACTTAACAACAAAGCTACTAACTGGTTCGCTGTCAAATCCAGAGTTAGACAGAGTTGCGTCACCTCATCCATTTTATTCCCAAAACCCATTGACTCCGTGACGAGGAAGTCCATCAGCGACAAAAAAGAGGCATCACATGGTCCATGTTTACAACACTAGAGGATCTTGACTTTGCCGATGATATAGCCCCCCTGTCATTAAATTAAGACCATTTGCAGGGAAAGACAATCCGGTTTAGTCATTTTGCAAGTCAAATGGGACTAAAACTCAATGCAAAAAAAAGACCCAAGAAAATGCGGCTAAACACTACATCAAACTTGTGACTAGATGCTGAGGGCACAGAAATTCAGCAGGTTGACAAATTCATATATCTAGGTACAGTTGTCAGCACAGAAGACCAAACACAAAAATACATTAAAAGTAGGCTGGCCAAAGCAAGATTTGCATTATAAAGATAACGATCCATTTGGAAGTCCTAACAATACAACCGGAAGACGAAGGTAAGTCTAACATATTTAAAATATGTCCTATTGCATGGAAGTGAATGCTGGAGAGCTACAAAAACAGATATGAGGGCACTTAAAGTTTCCCACACAGTTGCCTAAGGCAAATTTGTAGAATTTGCTGGCCGAACCGAATCTCAAATAAGCACCTACTAGAGATGACTAATTACAAATGCGTCATCCAAGATAAACAGCAGAGGCGACTTAGATGGTTGGGGCATGTTTTTAGGATGCCAGCATCCAACATTACCAGGATAGCCCTTAGATGGACGCCCTAGGGAAAGAGACCAAGAGGCGGACCAAAGACTACCTGGCGCAGAACCATCAAATCTAAACTGAAAAAGAATGACATGAACTGGGAGAAGCTGAAACAAAGGCTAAAGACAGAACTGGATGGCGAAATCTTGTGGCGACCTTATGCTCCGGCCGGAACGAAGAGGATAGTAGCTAGTAAAACTGTAAGCACTAAAGCAAGGTCTGTATTTAGTAACTTTGCAGGTATTCAAGGTTGCCATCCTTATCGTTCATTAGTTTCATGTGCCCACGTGAACTCTTTTCATAGCGTATTTACATGATAAGACGTTTGCCCCGGTAAACATTTCCACATATATCTCAGCTGTGGCCTCTGCATTCAATCTCAAAAATAATTTAGACTCAACTGAATCTTTTCCCGTTTAGAACTAATTACTGGCACCTTCTGTTGACATGCGATTTTCTGTAACGGTGCACATTTTTGGGAAGAAATTAAGTTCACTTCAGCATACCGCCAGGAATGCATTTTTGATTGTTTTATTTTATGCAATGCTTTGTTCGAATTTAAAGCTTTCGCAAGGATAGGCGAAATCGCAGAGGCTGATAGCCTGGAGAATTAAGTCCAATTCCAAAGTGTCAGCATTCAAGTGGGAAGAAGTGGTCTCCTTGCATCCAGGTTGATTTTTGACGTTTTGAACACAATGCTAATGTTGTTCGACATACTACCAAATGCTCTTATAAATTATCTCAAATACTGAAACACCGAGAATGGTCTATTGTTTTTGATGCTGAACTCAAAACCAGTAGCTCAAACATATTTTGATGAAGTTCTCCATTCCTGCACGTCGTTTTGTTGCTTAGTACAGTTTATAAAGGTCATAGTTTTCGGGTAGGTGCAGAGTCGTTCGCACCGAAACAAAGTCAGCCTGAGGCTCAGATTTGTGCGAGTGGACGTTGGAGGTCTAATGCCTTCTGCAAGTATATACGTTCCTCAACGTAGGAGTTGTTCTGCTTGACCCGAACAACTAGTTGTTTGTATTCATGTATACTTTGCAAAGCCACATCTTCCCCCGCCTCCGTTTTTGTGTGTTTATGTATCCAATGCTCAAGTTTGCCATTGAGTATCAGCGTGATATATCGCTGATTGTGGGTATCGAGCTATTGAACCTTGCCTACATATCCGAAGATTTAGGGGTTGTTGTTCACAATCTTGCCTCACAAGAAAAGTTCCGCTTAAGGTCAACGGTGGTCTACTCAAATTTTAAATGGTGGAGCTGAACACGCTAAGACAATCTTCCGAGTCTGATTACACTGTATTTCTACTGATTTACTCAGTTGAAGTGTTGTCAAACAGTGAACCAATGTAAAGGACATTTCGCAATCGTATTAGCTCTACACCATGTTGATCTTCTTGAGCCGATCAAACTAGTGTCATGTGTATCTATTGCTACTATGTATTGGTATCTTGTTGTGTTTGGGTAAGCAGATGGTTTTTATCATGCTGTGTTTGTACTGCGAGTAAGGTTTCATCATTGTGTAATTTTCATACTGTTGATCTGCTTGAGCCGATCATTTGGTTGTGTATATATTGTATTTTTCTTGGTTACCAATTATTAATTTTAATTGATGATCGCTAAAACTTTATTTTTTGTACTCGGCCACCTTGTTGAGGGGCCGTTGCATCAACTTGCCTTTAGTGGGGAAAACATTCTGAATTCTGCACTCAGAAGTGTCTTCATGGCGTTTGTTAGGAAACCACACTTAGGCTAGCTGACATTTTTTGTGATAGTGTGTGATAGTTGCTGCGATGTTTGTAAGATTCCAACTACTCTATTTTTGAAATCCTTTAAAGAAATATGATTTTTGTTCTGATAATCATTATAGTGTCTCTATTCTAATAAATTCAATGTCACCATTTTGGTGGCCATTTTCATTCATTTGCTGGTTTTAGTTTGTTTTCTTGTTATGAGTGGAGACGCATAAAATTAACATATATAAAAAGGGTAACAGTAATTAACGGCGCTCAATTGCTGCTATCAACCCTTGGAAATTTAATAAATTCAATCTAGCAAAGAAAAACTATTTTATAAATTACTGAATATAGGTATAAAATGTATTAATTAAACGATATTTATTATACATAAGGAAACAAATCTATATTCAGTGGTGAATGTATATGTTATGTTCAAAGTTTCAGATGGAATATGTGAACATCGTATTTGGTTACAGATTTGAAAGGGTGTTTATTCAATTTAAGAAATACATATTACATTGAAATATCTGGTTGTAGGTTTCTAAGAATGTCGATTTGAGTTGTTCAGAAGAAAATACGTATGACATTGAAATAGCAATTCGAAAATAAGTTATGTTTTATAACCGACAAAGCTTTTTTTCAATCAGGTGATATTGAAGCTCTGCTAGGAAGTGTACATTGCTTTATTAATGATGTTAAACGTGAAGGTACCATTTAACTCTAAAGTGTAACTTGTTGTTACAAATTATGCATTAGTCGTAACCTAATAATAATGCATTGTAAACATGTATTAATTGATAACATTCCAGAGCCGTAATATAAAATGAGTACAACTTAAATGTTGTACAAAGGATGGTAACTATTCATGAAATCTTAAATATATTGTCTTAAGGGGATACAGAAATAACACAGAATTAAAAAAGGGACAAATAGAAATATCTTTGACGTTGACTGAAAACATTTAGCAATACTTTATGTTATATCTATAAAATTATAATGAATATTTGGTAAGTTTAATGTCGCTGTGATGCTCTTTACGAATGACGGAGAAAAGAACGCACGTTTAATTTGCATGAAAGACAACATAGCTGTTGTAGCATTGGTGCTATGTTACTCAATTATCGAAAAATGCGTTTCAATCAGATTCAAAGAACTGCATATCTTTAAGAGTATTGAGATGAGGAATATGTTCAGTTCCTTCAATGCGTTTTTACAATACTCTGTGTCTAAACATTAGCATAGTGCTACAATCCTCGGGGACTCGAATCAATTAATTGGTATCAAATATCTGGTACATATTTGTCCAATTTTGATTAAAGATTAATTTAATAAATTGTACTTTTGTAACCATTTTTCTGTTACGTTTGCCCTGTCGGTTCATCAGAAAAAAGAAGTTCGTGTATTTCAAATTCAAATGCATTTGACCCAGGTGACATGCATTTGGGTCAAGGTATTTAATAGTAAAAACTTTAGAATTGTATTTTTGTTATTTTATTTGAATTCTAGATAAACCATTAAACATTAAATAAAAGGTATTTTAGTAAAAATTAGCTTCTATTTTATTTTATTTTATGAGAAATGTTTTTCCTAATAAAGGCAAAATGCGGCACAATTAATTAAAAAACATAGTGTTGATTTCGATGGCAATCTTTTCAGCGGACAGTTAGCCTTTACATTGAAGCAACGACTGAATTTTCGAAGAGCTTGTCATGACAGGTAAATCAACCGGTTCTTGTCAAGTCCTTCAATTTAACTTTGATTTATATCGTCACAGTATTGATTTTGAAAACAAAGCAAATTTATTCACCATTTTATTATAAGCCCGAATGCAATTTATTTTCAATGATACTATATACTCTCCCACATCAGCGTTTTGAATAGATTATTTTTTGCAAAATGACAAGCGTGAAGACATTGGTTTTCTGAAAGAAAAGCTTCCCTTTTCTTGATAGTAGAACCCATGTTGCAAGAAATTGCAGTGTTTGCATACCTTAATTAAATCAACAATAGCAGGCTGATTCGAATATCACGGTTTCCGTTGTAGGTAGAAATTACCAACAGACTAAATTGCAACACATATGTTTGACAGGTGCAAATAAGTAAAGACAATTGACAATTCCTTAAGTGAGACATCTATATTTCCTTTTTAAACAGTATTTTACTTCTGTGATATGAATGTCACCGGTTTTGTTTTGCCAATTATAAAACATCACATTTTGTGCTCGGGTATGAGTCTACCATCGGCATCATACCTGTGAGATGCTACGTATGAATGATATTTGTTTTAGCTACTTATTATGTATATAAGCTAAAGCTACGAGTAACGTATATATGTTACAACTACTAGTAACGTATATAAGTTATAGCTACGAGTTACGTATAAATGTTATAGATACTAGTTCCGTATATAACATGCGGTGTGGTGTTTGTCTCAGATTCTAAAATTATCAACGGCTACCTAACAACTTGTTATAATTTGAAGTCATCAATATAAGTATGTACCTTGTTAGACTTTAATCACAGATGTAGTGTTAACATTAAAATAAACGTAAACTGTAATGTTTTACATTTACAGACAGTATGCTCAATTGGACCATGATGATGATTAGATAAAGTTTCTTTGTGAATAACAGAAGGATGTCTTACATATTTAAACCCACTTGAACTATCAAATAAAACAATTAAATAGTCAGAAATATAAAGTATACTTACACATCGGAAGTCATTTCCTATGTACTAAAAGAGAGAACACGACAAGATCATAGTTAGCAGGATAATATTTCCCCATGACAACTTTAATATCTAAAGCATTCGTTATTTGATTATATAGCATGACCATCATTCAATGTAATAATGAATCACACAATTCTTAGATATATTACATTTGTAGTAACACTTATTATGAGCTCAAAGGAGACAATGATGTGAAAACTAACAACTTATTTTATCTCATGTCAATATTATTTTGATTTCATTTTGTCAAAATGATATTTAGACATGATAACGCTAAGATCACAACATTATCGTAATTATCCGAATGAAAGTAGCATATTCTACTTGATATTACTATACCAGTCAATGACACCTGTTTAATTGTGTAACGACATGAAATAACATCACGAAGAGAAGTATACTCACGGAACACTTAGGACACGTTTTCTGTGAATATAAATACGTTAAGTATTATAAACGATGATAAAAGGATATACCATTGGTGTGTTACAAATCAATTTACTGAATGAACCATACTTAAAGATTTCATTTAAACATAATGTTTATGATTGTGCTTGTATATCAAACACTTCAGGTTTTGACAGCAAGACAAAAAACAAAAACAAACAAACATCGGAGGTAACGAAAACCACTGAACCGTAAAGTGTTTCTTCATGCTACTTTTTATGCCTTTACATTGGTTTTGCTTTAAAGTAAGCTGATCAGAGACACACAACTTGTCATTGCTTGATACTGCAAGTGATACTGCGTTAATGTCGTAAGTTTATTTGACATGATTGGTGAAACTGTGTCAGATTACTTACACATTTACAGGTTACTTTCTCTTTACCGCATCCCTTGTAATGAAAAGAAAGGCATACTATCAGAATTCATTGTTAAACACATTGCAACAGTGTAATTACAAAATTAACAAAACATACAATGGAAAAAAAAAAATCGGTTATAAATAAGGTTATATGATTGTCCTTAAGACTGGTTATAGATACAATATACAATGTAACAGACACATATCAGTTATATCCCCGACTTCATGTCTACATTATTTTTCACAAAAATGTGGTTTAGACATAAAAGTTCAGCATACTTTTTAAGTGGCTAGGGAAGAACAAAACATGTTTTGCAACGCTTTAACAGTGTTGATATTTTGAGACAGACAAACAGTTACTATTAAAAAGATATCCAGAAGGTGTCTATTATCATGTTTATATATCGTCCTAATAAATTACATTATCCTAATACGTACCGATACGAAGCAAATGTGAAGATTAACAGAAAACAACCGTGCGTATCAATTTGTTTTCTAAACATGAC